>LKNJ01000394.1:143196-175718 GCA_002120245.1 Maccullochella peelii | reverse complement strand
CTCTCATCTTTTAAGTGGGAGAACTTGCACAATTGGTGGCTGACTAAATACTTTTTTGCCCCACTGTATGTTGGTTTAGGCAACAAAAATCACTTTGGTTAAGGTTATAGAAAGATCGTGCTTTCGGTTAAACGTTGATAATCTCATTGCGTTTCGTGATTCAAGACACTGTAGACGTTTTCTGTAATAAACTGTACCAAGATCTTTCCCCCAACCTGTGAGTGGTTAAACATAACCATAGAATGCCGTAGTCACAATGAGAAGATTTTGTATTGCAAGAATGGATATTTTGGCAGAAAACAAATGAAATACGTTGTCAATAAACATTTTACTGATATGTTCAGAAGAGAGGATTAATGTGTAACATATGACTAGTGATTAGTTATCTAGCTTACACTTGGTTGGTACAAAGAGTAGGAAACAACCAACTTTCGCCTCCAAAGAGAGACTTGGTTGCCAGTTTATTAGATACACCAAGCTAAAACTAATGCAGTTTAATACAACAGTCCTGCAATAAATCCTCCCTTCATGAAGGTTGTAATGTTCACAGTGTTGATTTAACTCTAGGATCCCTTTGGAGGATGCTGTTGAACTGTTTTGCATCATACAGACATGTGTTTCTGATATTTAGCCTACCCTTTTTTATATTAATGTGGTGGACAAAATAATAAAGACGTGTTGATTCAAGTTTCTAAAAGAGTTTCAACAAAATCTGAACATCATAATCTTCATGAAGGGAGGATTTACTGCAGGACTGTTGTAGTCCTTTGTTGTAAGGTTGCTCATAAGTTAAGGATAGGTTAAGGTCTAGACCGACATAAGGAGTCGGTCTAGACCTGCTCTTTAAGTGCCCTGAGATAACGTTGTTATGATATGGCAATATATAAATAAAACTGAATTGAATTGAATTGAACTGAAGTTTTTATTTTTTGACTATTTTGATGTTTAGACATCCCAGCAGAAAAAAGTTATCTGAATCTGCACCATCCTGGGCAAGTGGCTTTATTGCCGTGGAAACCTGGCTCCTGTCCACCAATCAGAGACAGCGATCCCGGCCCTCCCAGGACGTCCGTCTCATCCCAGAAAACAGTCCTGGGAGCAGTTGGGAGAAGGTCAGTGAGCAGCTTGTTCAGCAGCGGCGCCTCAGTGTACCCGTTGCCCCATTGTTTCTAAATGAAAGGGGATCTCTAATTACTGGAGCAGCGACTGGGGCCGCCAGCCTCGTTTACTAAAGACTAGAACACGCAAGTTTGGTGCCAGAGAGCAAATCAAAGCCAAACGGGTGATTAGAGAAGAAAGTGTTTTACATACAAAGAGTCCCCTCTCGGTGATGAATACAATTAGACAAGAATGTTATGTAATTATCCAAGGGCATGAATACTATAAATGCAAACAAAATGCTGTATCATATTATCTTTTTTTGATGCATCTGATAGAAGTAAGATATTGGAGTTTATGTATCCAGACCATGAGGCGTCCAGCTGAAACAAAGTATTTGACATTTCTCGCAGTATCTGACATTACTCGAGGGGGAATCTTCCCTCTTATCACATCTCCATATCTTCAGATATAATCACAGAAATATTTGATGGTGCACTTTTGATGTTCAAGCTTCACACGTTGCCTGCGTTCAGAAATTCTGAAAGATATTTTCTCTGAGTTTCACGCTGGGAGCTGCACAGAACGTCCAAATATCTTTCCAGTTCAGTGACTTTCAGGCCAAGAGTCCATTTGTAGCTGTTAGTTGGTTGTGAGCCAGCAGCTGAACTCATAGGGACACTTTGGTCCAGAGTAAAATATCTGTCTGTATCCCTGTGAGCCTCAGCTGTACTTTGAGATTAATGCTAACGTAGCATGGTAACAAGCTAACAGGCAAAACATTAGAAATAAAATGTTAGTTTCTTACTCATGCTAACATGTCAAATGTTACATTCAGTATGTTATACTAACATGATTAATGTAAGGTTGTTACTATGCTAGCTGTAATATGCTAACATACTAATGTGCTAAACTTAATGGGCTAAAGATGTTGATGTTAACATGATAACATTAGCATGTTGATAATCTAACAGGGTAAAGATTACACATAAAATGTTGGCATATTAGCATGCTCATGCAAAAATACAAAATGTTAATCCAATTATTAGTGCTAACATGCTAAAATGCTAACCTTTTGTATGTTACAAACATACTAATGCATATTAGCATGCTAACAAGCTTCCTGGCTAAACCAAAAAACCTTCAAAATGTTACATTCTAAATCATTAGTGCTAACATGCATTAGTATGTTGCTAAGTTAAAGTAACATGCGAAATGTGAGCAGGTCAGCAGGTCAACTAACTGTAGGCATGATACCATGCTAATACCTGTAAGGCTGTAAGGTGTATGTCTAGTCTGGTTACCATCCATGAAGATTAAGAATGCGTAGAGCTGAAATCAGCTCCCCCTGAAACAACAGCATGTGTTTACTTCTACAGTAATAATTTGAATAGAAGAAGCAGCAGCTCAGGACCTGCAGTCAGCAGTTTACTCATGTACCTGTTAACGTGGACACCTGCTGCAGTTTTATTTTGATGTTCAAGCTGTTTACCAAACCAGCAGTAAGCAGGATGTATTCTTTAGAGGCCAGACTGCACTGGTTCACACCAGAAACCATCAGTGACAACTTCTTTCAGAATAAACGAGCTTCGATGTGTTGCCTGTGGTACTGTAGCACTGTTCACTGTGGTGGCCAGCTGAGAGGCAGACTCCCTCCGTCGTCACGACAACGGGAGGCGAGGACAATGGCACGCTGTGTCCTCCGCAGCCAGGGCGGTGACGATGATGACGAAACGATGGCGAGAGAAAAACCAGCTGAGATTTGTGCTTGAGCGTGACGCAGCAAAGAATCTGTAATCAGACGAGGGGAAGTAGGTTTCTTTGTCATTTGAGCAAATAAAAGTATATTTTTAAAACAATTTGCATAATAAATAATGTTCTTGCATTTACCTGCCTTCTGTCCATGCCTGAGGCGGGCTCAGTTGTTTGTTGGACTGACTGTAACTCTGAGTGGATGAGGACATGTTGTGTTGAGTCTGAACTGTACAAACAATGGCGGCTGTGTCCTCCGGATGGACGGCGATGGAGAGTCTCTCCCTGCTTCTTTTTTGGATTAACATGTTTCCTTCTGTACATCTATTCCCATCTCTTTTTTCTTCTAGAAGTGATTATGATTTTGCAAAACCCCATATTGCCAAATTCAGATACACATTTTTAGCTCCACTAGTGGTAAGGCTGAATGAATAACATCAGTATGTTCTTTCAAAGCTGGAGGAGCTGTTTTGAATCTAAATTCTCCCAAGGTGCATCGGCAAGAAACACCAAATGACAGAGCTTCAGATTCTGTAACGTGCGGCAGGTGGAAGCTAAACACATGAACGCTGTATGAGCACTGTTACAGAAGATTTCCTATTGATCAACGGCGGAAATTTGCATGTCAGAGATCACAAATGTTGAAGTGACGCGTATTTGCGTTTGTGAGTAAATCCACAAATCACATGACTCCACTTTAACAAACTGATTTTGCTCCACAATTGAGCTTTTAGGAATGAAGGTCTGACTGTGCCTAGTCCAGTTTTTATTTGAACCACTTGCTCTGTGAGACCACATTGAGCTGCCATTGACCTGTTGCCCCACAAATAAATCAACTGTCTAAATGCACACCAGGGGTTCAATAAATCTATTTTAAAATACTTTTTAATTAAAGTGACACTTCTCTTCACTTAGCTAAAAACAACAACTTTCACATTACATACTGAGCAGAGTGACGTTTTCTGCTATTAAACACAGAGTGAAGAGGCAACACACTCACAGCCAGAACTGATTCACAAGAAGAACTTCATCAGCAAACACAACACAGCATCAGCAGCCATTTTCAATATATTACTGAATGTCCCACTTACTCACTCACACAAAGAAGGAAAACAACCAAGAACAGCCAAAAGAACAAAACTACAGATGCTGATAGTGGCTGTGGTTTATAACAATTTAAGGTAACACTTCATTTTAGGGGTCTGTAATTTCCTAATACTTTCCTTGAATATTTCCTGGAAATAACTATGTAATTTGGCACTATTTACAAGGAAAATAGAGAAAAAAGCAATATATATGGAGAATAAAGTTTCCATATTTTGAGTTTAAATAAAGCAGTTCTTCACAGGAAAGATAACAACTGCTTATAAATTCAACATAACTAACTAAACTCTAACTAAAATAATCTCTTTTTTTTTTTTACAAGAAAATTGTTATGAAACTGCACGTAAAATAAAGCATTACCCAATTTAATTATCATGCATCTCAAGATGTCAAACCACATTTTTTTGTGATCACGACTCCACGTTGTTAAGACTCATGATCTCAAGAAAAGGAGCACAAAAGGTCACCAGGCTCCACGTCTGCGCTCAGCTTCTGTATGAACAAAGTAAGACTGAGTGCAGATTCAGTAATACTGGTGAGTTAATTAAAAAGAACTAAACAAATAAATGCTATTAACAAACTGACTGTGTGTTGTTTCATATATAAATTCTGTAAACAGAGAATGGACAAACAGTGACGTCTTCAGTCACGCCAGGAAACACAAATGTGTTCAACAGTTTGGGGTCGACTCCACTCAAGTTTAAAAAACTCAGGAATTTACAGCCTGATATGTCAACGCGTCCACCAATCAAATTCCTAATCAGAGGAATGACCCAGAGCAAGCGCCATCTAACGCTGTCGATCTTTGACCTTTGACCTCAGCAGTGCGTCGCCACACCGGCGTAGGTGGAGGAGGTGGACGCCTCCATGTGGATGGTGCTGAACGGCGACAACTCCAGCTCGGTGTTGGTGCACTCGTCGTCGCTGGTGGCATTGGGGGGGGGACGGGGTGGGCCGCACTCTTCGCAGCAGCAGCAGCAACAGTCCAGGAAGGCTCTGGTGAACGGCTGGCACAGGCAGAACAGCAGCACCGGCGTCACCGCAGACTTACAGAAGAGCAGCATCTGGCTGACCAGGTGCAGGATGTCCAGGGTTCTCCTGGGAATGCCGGCTGCCATGTACACGCTGACGATGTTGCAGATGTTCTCCGGAATGATGCAGAACCCGTAGAGGATGGCCAACGCCACCACGGCGCAGTTCATCTGGCTCTCCAGCTGGATCTGCTTCTTGCTGCCGCGGACGCAGGCCCGCTCCGCGTGGCGGATCTTGCGGGCGGTGACCAGTGAGCTGCAAATGGTGAACAGCGTCGGCAGGCAGAAGTAGCAGCCGAAGTACCACCAGAGGCGCGCACCGTCGTAGGTGAGACCCAGGACGTACAGCGTGTCCGGGAGATCAGTGGAGATCCGGACCACGCAGCGCTCGCACGGCGTCACATCGGGCGGGTCGCCGTCCTCAGTGACCAGTTGTCGGATCAGCAGCTCGGGCAGCGCCAGCAGCAGAGCGCCCACCCAGATGACGGCGAGCTTGGCCGTGGTGGACACCCAGTTCTCGATCATCTCGTAGTACATCTGCACGTTGGTGGCAGCACGGAAACGATCGATGCACAGAGCGCACAGTGTGAAGGTCGTGACCCCGAGAGAAGCCACCTGGGAAGAGAAGAGGAACGTCAAGTTACACAAAAAAGTTCTCTACACTCATCTGTCTGACGTGGTTATTTTGGGAACAATGGCCGAGAATAAAAGAAGTGCAACAAATTTCTGCAAACTGAACTGTGTCTGTGTGAGACTGGACATTTGTACTGAAAGTTGGCAGCCAATGTTTGGTCAGATTTGTGTTTTTTTTAATTTTTATTTTTTAAACTTATTCTCTGACCAGATATCTGATTTTAATCACCACTTTGTTCATTTTATTCTGTTTTCGGAAGGCACAGTTTGTGCAGTAAACTGGGACAACTTCGGAAAACCCCCCAAAGTTGATTAAATGTCCGACTGTGATGGATCATCACTCTGCAGCATCTCTCTGCAAAATGATTTATGTAGAAATGAACTGAAACCAATGTCTAGTCATCCTCAGATCTCAGCAATGAAACTGGCGAAACTACGACCGAACGGTTCCTAATTTAACCAAAATCCTGAATCCTGACCCTAAAGAGAAGCCTGTGAAGCAGCGAGAGCCACAAGATCATTTGAAGTGTTTTCTTGGACAGGAACACACAGTTCAGACACACATACACACACTTCTGCTCTGCGTCACAATGTCACAAACCACATCGGTTGTATCTCAGCAGCTGTAAACACTTCACACTGTGTGAAGGACAACAGACCAAACCAGTTGTTTGTGTGTGTGGTGGGAGGACACACTGTAACGCTGCTGCTGAGAGACGAGTCATAAACAACCAAAGTCCTGATGTCACTTCCTGTCTAGCCGCTGTTCCACTAGCTTCTGTAACAATCTCTGTTTGGTCTTTGGGGAAAATGAAATGTGTTCCTGTGGTTCACTTTCCACGTTCTACGACAAATGCTCCAACAGACCTCCATTAGATCAAGAAACCTTCTTGATTTTAACTAAAGATTAAGTAGTTAGGATTCAAAAACTACAGCGTATTATACGTCAGGGTAACTGTTTCTCTCTTTATCCATGACATCCACCCACTCTCTCTTCTAATGTCTAGGGCTGTAGTCAACCAAAGGAAAAAATTCTTTCGAATTTGGTCGTCACGCCGAACACAGAAACTCATCTACTCACTCGTCCGCCTTTATAGCCTCGTTGTGTTTATACTCGCGCTCTTGCAAACTGTTCTAACTCAAACTTTCCCAAAGGTTTTTGTAGAAGAGTTGAAAGCTTAGTGGTGGTGAGGTTGAAGTCATGTGACCGTGGTGTAGTTTAGTTTATAGCCTAACGTTAGCTTTTTACTCCTGGTGATTGCATTTATGCTTCAAAACTCTTGTTTTGAAGTGGTGTTCATTTGTGAAGATTATCTTGCTGAACAAAACGTGTAAGTATCATAAACTTTTGTTTGTCACACAGAGTTTATTTTCTGCAATAATCCAAAATCCAATGGAAAAATCCCATTGGCTTTTTGTGGAGGGAACCAGTGCGATGCTAACTTCCGGGTTGGACTACAAAAATACGTCATCCCTGCAGCGCTCTATATCCATTATGCGAATATGAAGAGTTGATTGGTCGAGATAAACAGTTGGTGGCGGTAATTCTCAGGTCGGTGATCTTTGATCGACATGAACTTGGCCACAATCTGTTTATCTACAACAGCAGTCTGTGGGATTGTGGGAAATGGTGTTCATTAAAGGAAACTAAAAAGAGGAATATTCACGATTTTGTTTTTTTATGTCTAGACAAACGGAGGGAACTACATTACTAATGTTATGTTGAAGTCTGGGTTTTATCTTTTTTTATTAATTTTTTTTTTATTATTGTGATTCTTACCACTGTGTGTATGTGTGTCAGATTTAATCCTCTTGCTGTTTTGTGTGATCACGCTCCATTAAACAGACAACAGGGCTGATCTCAGATCTGCAGCTCTGTGTTACTTTATTTTAGTCTGTTTAGTGTTCAAATGTTTTTTTTTTTATTAATTTGGAATTAAATTAAAGGACAGTCAACCCTAAAATTCAAAATAATAATGATAATAATAATAAAAGAATGGAAAGACAAAAATGTACAAAAAGGTGACAGTCGGTGACATCATGTAGGTCATCCTCTCGAACAAAGAGCTGCTGCTGCTTAGAAGATTAAACTCAGTAAATACGACCTTTGGTTTCCAGATTTTACATTTAAAAGATTTTTGAGCATCACAGCGAGTTGCAAACATGTTAGCCTGCTGCTAACGTTTACATTTCAGGCATTCAGCTGATTTTAAACATGCCAACATGTCAATTTCTGCTCAACATCACCAACACCGGGATTACAGGCTGCCAACACAGAGGACACATGCACTGCATGGCCAAAAGTATGTGGACAGCTGAACATTAAACGCTGCTCTAACAGCCTCCACTCTTCTGGTTTCAGTCTTTCCACCAGCTTTTGGAACCTGCTGCAGGGATTTGTTCCCATTCAGCCACAAGAGCATCAGTGAGGTCCAGTACTGATGTTGGGTGATCAGGTCTGGCTCACAGTCCCTGTTCCAGTTCATCCCAAAGGTGCTGGATGGGGTTGTGGTCAGGGCTCTGTGCAGGCCAGTCAAGTTCTTCCACACCAAACCATATTTTTAATGGAGCTGGCTTTGTGCCCCGGGGCAATGTCATGTTGAGACAGGAAAGGAATCTCTGTAATTGTTCCTCCTGTTCGTTCTGGCTCAGAAGAAATCCCTTCATAATGGACGGGGGACGAAATGCACAGTCAAGTTCAGCTGAAGACAATATCAGGCTTCAGCAGTGTGACTTAGACAAATCAAATGTTTATCTTCCGAAGTTAAAGTCTTTTTGTTGTGTTTCCCAGGACAGTGTTTCCTTGCTGAGCTGTGGACTAGGATTAGCATGAAGAGGGAATTTGGTAGTAAAAAGTTCTGCAGAAGCCACATATAAGCTTCAGTTGAACATAAAACAAAAACTGTATATTTTGTCCCCCATCACTCACATTGGAATCGCATTAGGAAGAGATGTCTTCAGGGCCAGTACGGACAGAAAGAGCACATGCAGTGACCGACGACTCACATGGCCATGTGAGCGTTGTTTTAAGATTTGAAAAAATGTGAACTCATAGGAAGAGATCTCTAATAGCCAGTATGAACTTCCCTGCGGGGATCAATAAAGGATTACTCTAACAGGAGGAGCCTGTCCTTTAATACTGTATTTCAGCTATGAGTTCTGAAGCTGTACAATGTACAACAATCTACTTATATTATGTGCGTGGTTCAAACATGCTATAACCCCCCCTCACCTCCAGGTAGGGGATGATCCTGCACGAGAACTCCCCCAGCAGCCAGTTCTTGGTGAGCTCGTGGAACACCACGAGCGGCAGGCAGAAGAAGATGATGACGAAATCCCAGAGCGCGAGGTTGGCCAGCAGCGAGTTGGAGATGCTCCTCATGTAGTAGTTGTGACACACGATGCACATGACCGACATGTTCCCGATGATTCCCACGCTGAAGATGACGGCGGCGGTGATCATGACCGCGTACGCTCCGTACGACTCTGCGGTGAACGGGTTCTTCACCAGCTTCCGTCTGGTCCGCGTGTTCACCTGCACGAACGGCGTGGTGCCGGGAAAGTCCGGCAGAGAGTGCTCACTGGTGTTGAGTGCGAAGGGGGCTCTGGTCTCTTGTTCCTGCGCCATGGCCGCGGGCAGAACTTCCCACGCGGCCGTGGCTCCGACCTGCAGCGGCTCGCTCCGCTTCTTCCTGCTGGGTTTGGCGCTCCGTCTCTGCCGCCGGTTGTGTCCGGTCCTCTCGAGGCTAAAGGCGCGTCCATGCGGGGTTTGTTTAAGCACTTCTCCCGGACTGCATTCACCACTCCGCGGCTCACCAGCCTTGTTTACATCCGTGCGTAAAGCTTCGTCTCCGGGAACAGGTCTGATGCGCTGCGCTCCATTTTGCGCGTCGCTTTTACGCACAGCGCCCCAGGGTATCTGTGTCCTCAGCAGCTCAGAGGATGACGGGTTTACAGTATCCAGCCACGAGGCCTGCGCAGTCGCACCGCGCGTCCCACCATTGTCCTCCCTGATGACTGTGCGCCATCTCCGGCTCTGCGCATTCCTGTCAGCGGCGGTGGATTCATAATGAGGACTGAAAGTCGTCTTTGTTTTCTGCCAGTGGAACTGACTCGCGACGGCCTCGGTGCAGAACCATAAACACAGTAACGTCGAGAATGGAAGCAGCATCGTGTGATTGTGTCTAACCAGTGAGATCAAACTGATGCGTCTTCCAAAACGATCGATCCATCTCTGGTTTCTGATAATCAGTCAAAATAAGCAAAAATCTTAACTTTAAAGTGCCACAAAATTCAGTTTCTCTTCATCTTTGCGTGCAAACAGCTTTCACAAAGTCGTCGGTCGTGTATAAGAGGTGCACCTCTCGGCTTTGGGTGCGTCCCGGAGCGGCTCCAGTCTGGAGGCATCACCGAAGAGAGCAAAAACAATAACGGAAATAACGTCTTCAAACTGAGCTGGAAAAAGTCAACTGACCGTTCAGGTCCTCCGCAGCTGAGGGTGGAAGTGGGGGGTAGAGTGCTAAATCCCAGCCGGGGCACGTCCACTTCCGTCCCATAAAGTTTCTATGCGCGCAGCCGCTCCGGAGCGCTCGGAGGCCGGGGTACAGCGCGGAGAAATGCGGCCGGTGGAGACGCCGGGCTCCTTCTGAGAGACAAGAAGACCCGAGAGTAGGAGGAGCAGGAGGAGGGGTAGTCATCTGTCAAACCTGCTCAACAAACAAACTGTACAAATAACACTCTGACCTGCATCCTGTGTGGGGTTATCATGTGTGAATAACACCCTCACTATCATTTTTGATCTAACAAGCTTTTCTTGATTTAAAACATCTCAAAAAGTTTTGGCCATTTTGATAAAGTCACATATTTAGCTATTAAAATGTAAAAATAAAGATTTTTCCAGATAGAAACAAGTGGAAAATGATCAGGCACAAAAGGTAACAAAGTCATTTTCGAGAAAGTAAATTCTAACCTACTTTATAACTTTATTCTCTTTTAAAGAATTCTCATTTAATATCCCAATAATGAATTCATGTTATACAACTAATACACACAGGCTACACACATTTTAATATTTAAGGAAATTAAGTACAGTAAACTACTGTTATTATTATTATCGGATATCGACTAACTTGATATAATTGCAGGAATACTAAATTTCACAGGAAAACATACAAACATTTATAAATAATCCTGCAGGAATTCATTGTGTACTTTACAGTTTATTATTGAATGACTAAAAGTTTTATTCCAACAGCAGAATTTTCCCAGCATGCCTCTGCAGTTTGGTGACAAGTCGAAGAAATAGAGAATAAGTTCCAGTAAAGAAATGTTTTCAGTTTCCTTTGTATTCAAAGGGAAGTTCACTGAACTAAATGTCAAATATTTACAGGTCTTTTGTGCCATCTAGTGCAAAGTCTGGGTATTACACCAGCACGCTCCTGCTGCACTAATGTGATCTGTAACATTTAAACTAAAAGACAGTATGAAAGGGTTTGGGTCGGTTTTTGACTGACATGTTTTACAGGTTTATCTCCTGGAAAGCAGAGCCGGCGTTAGACTTTCTCAGCTAAAACTGTGAGTGTGAATCCCTTTTTGGAGTTGGTCCTCTGTGTGTATGTGTTTCCAATTAATTGGAGCCTCTCATAGCCGCTGGCCTTCAATACCTGGTTGGATCAGCATGCACCGCACCATGATTTGAACTTTATTGAGCGAGAGAAAAGTGAAGTCCTTTGTCCAGGCTGGCGAGACAGATGAAGTTTGCTGAAGTCACCTTCTCTCTGGACAATAACCAGGGCCGGGGGTTCCTGCTTTGAAGGATGTATATAAAGAAATAAGCATATACAAATAAGTACATTAAGAATAGAATAAGGATGAATATACTTTTCTGTTCCGTAGTCACTATTTGTGCCCTATGCTGCTGTATCGGTATATTATTTTTGGACCCAGTTGATATCAATAAAGGATCAAGTCTTTTATAAAGTGCATAATGCTGTCAGTTGACCAGCAGATGGCGCAGTAACACCACAGATCATTCACCACAGATTCATCCTGAGGGGAAGAAACAAAAAGTGATCACCCACAGAGCGATGCTATAACGTGGCTAAACACACTTCCTGTCTGTCTCTAATCTATCAACGATCAAATAAATGCAAAAATACCCAAAAATGAATTAACAAAATAGGCGAGAGTTTGTCCATAACCGTCCATTCTTATTTCAGGTTCACAGTTTAGACAATAAACAAATCCCGCTTACAGAAACTTGGATAAACGGAGCCATTTTACTTCTTATCTCCACATAGATGCTGCAAATTCTGCAGAAAGCGTAACCGATTCAAGATCTGTAATGCTGGTGAAGATGTGATGATCACAGCCTCCCTGTATCAGGAAGCGTTTGCTGGCTGTTTGTTTCCATATAACAGCTGCTAAAATATCAACAATCTCATAAGAAGTTATTTCTTTTATTTTGAAAGAGTCATTAAAAAGAAACAAAATAAGTTTTAAAAATACACTCACATGTCAGTTTTATACATTTCTGCAGCAACATTGTATGTACATTAATTTTTTTCTACACAATAAATACAAATAAAAATAACACAAAAAACGTTTTGTTTTGTTTACTGGTGACCTTTGACCTGCAGGTGGTTCAGGCGGGGTCAGGGTCAGACCGTGTGGAGGTGGGTTTGGTGACGGTGGTGTGGCAGATCTGAAAGCAGGTTCGGTTCTGTCCCCCGTCGTCCTCTGCTCGGTACGCCGTCAGACACAAATCGAGCCACGGACGCTCACCTGAGGAGACACGAACACACCTGAACTCACTTTCACAGAGAAACGCCGCATACGACTCGTCACGATGAACACGTTTAACCAGCGTTTGACTCTTTCTACTGCGTTCAAATCGCTTAACAGGTGTTAATTAAGTATGCTGTCTGGCTTTGACCACCAATATCTGTAAATTGTTGTTTCTTTAAATCTTATTATCTTTATTTCCTGGTTCAGAGAAAAAAAACTGTTTTCCCAGGTAGGGAACACCGCTCCACCTGGGCGTCTCCTTTGATGTCATCAGTCTATTTAGTGTTGGCAGGAGGTTAATTCTCTTGTTCTGTGAAGTGTTGGACAGTGCCGGACTGTTAGAGGAGCAAATGAAACAGTTGGTGGATTTTTTTTTTTAGTAGAAAACTTCCACAGAGTTTATAACAAGTGACAAAGTTCAAACTGGTTCAGGCTCGTCTCATTTCTATGTTTGATGCAGCTCACAGGAATATTTCTTCTTTCTTAATTCACAGAGGTCGATGTGAGTGATTATTCGTCACTATGTTAACGTCACCGTCAGTGAAGCTGCTGCTGGACTAAAAAGACACTTTAAACTCTTTAGTCCAGCTGTTTGTTTGTTTCTGAGTTTGACAGATGTACCTGTGCTGCCTCCCGGTGGACAGAGGAAGTCCATGGTTTGACGGATGCTGTTCTGAGCCTCCTGATTGGCTGCCACGTCCTCTGCCGACACGCTGAAGAACAACTCCTGATGAAAGACACAAACCATCATCACCATCACTCATTAACGTTTGGCTTAAAGTCACTTTCTAAAAACAGTTTCAGGTGGTTTTGTCATTTAATGTATTTTTTTATTTTCCTTTACAGCAGGCAACATATCTAAGACACACTGCCACTACAGCAGTAACACGAACACACTGACTTCATCGTGCTTAACTTATTGTTTTGGTAAAAGTTCAGAAACTCACGGCGTCTCTCCACAGGAAGACGTCCAGCGTGTCGCTGTCGTCCTGCAGCTCCAGCTTCATCAGCAGGACGAACTGCAGCAGCTGGACGCCGAGAGCTGCAGACCGGAAGACCAGAGACGTTATTTAGTGTCAGAGGAAAACCTGCAGCTGGAACAGACCTCAGATCAGCCAGGAGTTTTTTTACAACCTGCTGAATCAGGAGGAAGGAAAAAGGAGCCCAACATGAAACTCGAGCACGTTTTTAAACCCCGAAGACGGCACGACGAAACATCACAGGACGAGCACACAAACAGCCGAGAAACTTTAGTTTTTGTGGCAGCTGGAACCAGTTTTAAAACTCTCCTTGACGGTGCATTCAAGGACAATACCTAATTGTTGCTAGAATATTGGGGCTGCACCTTACACACATTTTTATTATCTATTCACGTCAGAATCAGAACACATTATCTCAGAGACCATTCGGTTTACAAAGATATAAAACAGAGAAAAGCATCATGATGGTTTCTTCTGTTAAAGCTGCATTCATTAATATTTTTGGCCGTTTTAGTGTGAAGCTGTTTCCTGTGTGTTCTCCACAGTTTCCTCTGAGATTCAAACCAAACTCTCTCTCTCACCTTCCGCAACGATCTTCTCATCGATCAGCTCGACTCCTTCGGCACACGGTTCCCTCACTGCAGTCTCAGAGCACCGCCTACACCTACAACACACACACACACACACACACACACACACACACACACACACACACACACACAGGAAACCATAAAGAGTGTGAGCGATAAAGAAGACCAGGAGCCAGAATTATTAACAAGAAGCGGCACACACTTGAGTGTTTCACATTTCAACGGGCACACACCAGATATTCAGGCAAGCCACAAAAACACACCGCGAAGGTTTACAGCTGCTCAGATCAGCGCAGAACGCACGCAAGGGCCCTCACTGAGATTAAGACTGTTGTAGTGACACCACATGTAAAGTACCATCAAACTTTATTCTGGTTACCATCAACAGTGACCTTTTTCTTGCACTTTCACAATGTACTGAGGCATAAATGTACGTGATCCACATGTAAAGACATTAAAACAACTTAATATCTTTACTAATACCAGGATTACTTTTATTTTTTAATAAATGGTAACGCCAGGTTTTATTAAAACCTGCCTGGCAGTATCTTAGACACTACATACATAATATATCGGCCAAAATGCTAAATCGGCCAGCCAATATACAGGGTTCATACAGCCTTTTAAGAGTAAAATTTAAGCACTTTCAAGGTATCTAAACCAAAACTTTATCATCGCATCTAAATTGTTACTATAAATGCCAGGAGACAACAAACAAATATGACGACGGGATCGTGACTGTGTCGATGATGAAACACCAGGAGTATATTTAAATTCAAGCATAATTCTGACCTTGAAAACATAACGGTTAAAATTAAGCATTTTCCAAACTTTCAAGACTTTGTACAAACCCTGAATATGTGTTTATTACACTAAGATATGTTAAAAACAGTGTCTTCACTATTCGTTCGATTGCGTGGTTTTATTGCACTTGTTTTAATTTGCCTGTTTGTATTTATTGTCTTGTTTCTTCACTTCTACTGTAAAGCACTTTGAGCTACAGCCCCTGTATGAAAGGTGCTATATAAATAAAGTTTATTATTATTATTATTATTATTATTATAACCAAATTTAAAGGGATTCTTATCAAAAATGTTTGTTTGTGTCATGTGTTCACATCAAATTTGAATATTGGGCAACATATCATTATCAGAATTTTTTAAAATTCAACAAATATCAATATCGGCCTCAAAAGTCCAGAATCAGTCGAGCTCAATGATACCAGAGAACAGGAGAGATGGCTGACATACTGTAGCTGACTGTTCACCACTGGAAATCAAATCAAACATGTCTTCATAAAGCCGTAACTGCGCTCCAGGATTTCTCAGTGTGTGTGTGTGTGAGGCTCATCTCTGACCCGTAGTATCTCTTCCTGCCTCTGAAGACGAAAGGTGCAGGCGGGTCGACCAGAGCCAGGTGACCTCCTGATGACCTCACAGGGACGATGTTCTGGTAGCCGGTTGCGAGCCGACACGTTTCCTCCAGAGTCGAACCTGCAAGACACCGACACCTCCGTCACCAGGTGTCTGATTTCAGGATGAAAACTTGTCTCTTGTGTTTTTGTGGGTTTGACGGCAGCAGAAAAAATAAACCTTTGATCCTTTAAGATGATGGGAGTTTCTTATTCTTAATCCCTTATTTGCTAATTAAAAAAGACCAAACTGTTGGTTCAGACTGTTACCCATGAGGAAGATGAGTTCTTTGGTTTTGCCCTCAGACATGAGCTGGGTGGACAAGTGAACACCCAGAGCTCGGTCCGGGGATCCCGGGGAACCTCCAGGGACATCGACCCGCCCAGAGAGCGCCCACGACGGGGGACTGTAGGGTCCGGAGTCCCTGCACGCCTCGGAGAAGAGACCCGCCACCAGTTCATCATCTGGGACGTCCTGCCTGAGATCACAGTGAAGTCTTGATATTTAATTTCACTACATTTTACAAATGCAACAACGCACACTGACTCAGATTCAGAACTTTAAATTCAATACTTTCTGCCACAAATATCTACATCTGTATACCAGGAAATTAATTTAAAACCCCAAACAACAAAGGAAAACTAGAAAACCTCATTCAACACGTCCTCTGGCTGAGCAGAGCTGCAGCAGCGGATCAGTAAAAGCTATTATGACGTGATGTGATCCTACATAGAAGTACACTTGCTGCAGTAGAGTTTCAGAGCCTGGTGGAGTCTGCGGGGCTCGTAGGATCTCAGCTGGACTCTGACGTGGTGAGCTAGACCCGGATCGGACCGTTTCAGCCCGGACAGCGTCACCGGCTGCATGTTGTGAGCGCAGCTTCTCTCTGATGCACACAATGAACGTACGACACAATAAGCACAGTTACAGGATCACAGACACAAGCAGAAGGACTTTCACTACCTTTCTTTTTAATGCTACATTAAAGGGAACATAAAAATGTTGAAAATGCTGATAGTCACAGCGGCTAAAACAGCTGCTGTGACTTTAAATATTCTCCAAACTGACAGACAAATGTTTAACTGCTGCTGCATTGCGTTGTGTTTCATACCTGTGCTGCACTCCACTGTTTCAGCATCTACAAATCAAAAACAGAGAAACCATCAACGACTGAACCAGATGCAGGAATACACAAATCAATAAGCAATAAGTAACACAGGCCTATAAACAACTCTGCAACTGTACTCTTAAAGGCTTAAAACAAGCAGGTTCTGCTTCAGCTCACATATTGTGTATAATCATCACAATCACTGCAACAGAACAATCTAGAGATTAAAAGCTGATAAAAGATTGTATTTTGAATTTAGTTTCTATAGAAATACAACTGGTCTATTTCCATTTAAAAAAATATTCTCCTAAACTGAAGAGAGGCAGTAATATTCACAGCAAATAAAAATTATATACAAGCACTATGCAAACAGAAACCGTTCAGAAGAAAGAGAGCAAATAAGACCTGAGAAAGAAATGACTTAAGTTTGCACAAAACCAGATTGTTGGGGAATGTTGAAAAAGACGTTAAATTAAGAAAAATAACGTTTCCTGCAAAGAAACTGCGTCCCAAATATTTTGTTCACTCAGAGTTACACAACGGACATCAGGCCTCCAGGTCACAGAGCTTTTCTAACGCTGAGGAGTTCTTTTAAAGCTGCAGCTGTTTGTGTGTCTGTGTGGAAACCTTCAGGTCACAGTTTGGACTTTTTATTTTATACCCAGTGAAGCGTGGGCTTTTAGAAGGCACTGCTAATGGAAGCAGCTCCCCGAAATCCATCCATCCTTTCCTCAGTGAAGAAACTGGTCTGTCTGAGCAGTCAGGATGTTCATATTTCCGCTGCTGGCGAACACATTTTTCATTTAATCAAAGACCAGCGGGCGGCAACCACTCACATCATTCTTTCTTCTTTGTATTTCAGTCACGACCTGAAAATCTTTTGATTTTCCTTCTCAGTCATTTGTAAGCAGAAACTACAAAGGTGTTTTATTGGAAAAACAAAACTAAAGGTGTCTAGCTACACAGGAGGCGTTTCTGCCACGTCCATCTCACTCAAGTCTGCTTGAACAGATGCATTTCTGTTTTAAAAATCGATCCGGGTGTCTACAAAGGAGGCACGTAAATGTAACCTGAAGCGTATTTTTTTTACACCTTAAGTCTATTTTCTTCTGTTTTACACGTGTAACTACAGTGATTGTGTGTTGGGCTCTGAGAAATTTCACATCAGTCCATCCAGTGGAAAAACGGATAAATCTGAGACCCATCAAACATCCGTTCATACCCAGAAACTCTGGCGGAGTGCTCCAGACCTCCAACATCGCTGAGTCGTTCAGCTCAGCGAGGTCGCCCTCGTCATCCTGTGGGAAGGCCTCCATGACTCTACAGGCACACAAACAAGAACACAATTACTTCTGGTTATGAGATTTATGATTACAAACATAAATACTTCTGTACTTTTTCCATCAAAATATTTACATTTAAAAACTGAAAGGGACACATCAACTAGGACTGATTCTAAATCTGGATTCATTTTGTTCTCTTTCAAATTTTAGTTTTCCTAAAACATTCCTCTCTAAACCCGATGCTCCAAACTGTTAAACCCTTGAATAAATATTTCCAGCTTCAGTTCTCTCAGGTATATTTTGTCCCTCGTCTCCTGCTGTACCTCTTCAGCTCCTGCACGTCGGGGCTATTGTCTGGAAGAACCCGGATCCCCCTGCCGTACGCCGTCCCTCCATGCAGGTGGAAAGCCAGGTGATCCACCTCCTCTGACTGGCTGCTGGTGAGGCCGGGCACCTTACTGGATCCTGGGATCGCTCGTAGGTTATAGATCCTCAGGAAGTCCCCGGGCTGACGGGACAATTAACACACAAAAATAGCATTCGTCAAAAATAAGAAATTATGATTAAAATGTTAGAAACATTTTATTAGTAAACAGACAAGCAGCAAGAAAGAGGAAGATCTTTGAGTACACAAAGTTTTACAAGAAAAACAAAAACCAATGTATAATGGATTTCACTTATAAAGAGCTTTTCAACCCCAGCAGGATAAAGCTTTTTACGATTTGCCTCTCAGCTGCCATGCAAGGTGCTGGTGTGGCCATCTAGAGCAATTTAGGGTTCAGTGTCTTGCTCAACAACACTGACATGTCAAACATTAATCGCAGGTTCAACCACCAACTCTGCAATTTAAAATTGGGGGACTTGTTCTAGCTTTTGAGCCACAGCCACCCCCGCAATGAGACAAAAGAGGTGAGTTTAGTGTCAGGCCTTGGATGTTTCCAATGAGGGAGGCGGCGCCGAGGCAGAACAGAAAAAACCTTTTCCAGTATCTCAAACTATTAGAAGAGTACTCCAGTGATTTTGTGTTCCACTTTCAGAAAGTTGTTACAGATTTTGAAAAAGGAATGGTCAAAATTGGAGCAGCAGAGGCCGAGATACCCAAACTCCCAAAATGCTTGATCCTCCATTTCCCATAATGCAACCAGATAGCATCTTTTGATCCTCCTCACTTGTTAAAACAGCCATGTCATTCAAACTCAACACCTCCACTTTGTAACGCAGGTGTTTCTATTTTTCTGGTCAGCCAGTTTAGACCTCATCAGGTTTTATCAATCAGCAGATGGCGATGTTGCACCAAACTTACAGTCAGTGTGGTGACAGTGATGCAGAGGCTGCTCAAAGTACTTGGTTTGGAGTACTTTCCGTCACGACGAGCCTGCGGTCGACAGAAATCTTCCCTCACTCTCATCATCAACAAACGCTTCGGTGATCAACTGCCAGGAGGATTCACTCTGTTCAGATATTTCACCAAAGCCTTTAAAGTGTTTTTACACAACAGGGTTTGGTCACTATGAGACCCAGAAAAGCACATATAATTGCATTATAGCTAAAGAGCAGAAGAAAGACTCAGAAAGTGAATCCTCTATAAGCTGTGGCTTCCTTTAAATCCATTCTCTCCATATACTGGGGGAAGTCTGAGTCAGTGTCAGGGTGGATTAACAGCTGATCTCCTGAGACCTCTCCTCCTCCGACGATCCACATGAAGAGAGGTGAAGAGAGAGAGGGATGAACTGGGAGGACTGGGGAGCTGCCACCACTCACACAGAAGCAATTTGTTATCTGGGATCATGTCCAATCATGTTACTTTGAAACTGACGAACAGGAGAAGCTCTGCCGGCTTAGATCAAAAATGAAATTGACTTTGTTTTACTTCCTCTGTGTCATGATCCGAGAAGAACATGAGATCAAAAAAATGTATCGATAGAAAACTAAAACAATAAAAAGATGAGATATTTCCAGATTATTTAGACAAAGAACGAACACTGCTAAAAACACGATTTCATCGTTAGACGCATCCCCAACATCATCGCTGCCTGTGGTGCAAAGAGCGATCCCTCAAGACGGCTGAAAGAAATTCAGTGAATCAACTTTCAGCTGCAAGGAGTCCGTCCTCATGAGGAAAATGACAGCATTGATAGTTTGTGCAAACTCTCAAACAACATCTGTTTACATCCTGACAAGCAGCTACTTGCGGTCGCGTGAATAATGACTGAAAAGTCTCTCAGAAGCAAAGGAGCAGGTAGCGTGACGAAACCACGAAAGGTGTGTTTAGAAACAAAGCGAAGTGTTTGCACAGTCTCTGTTTATTCGCAGTACCAAGAGTACATATATTAGCTGCAGCTAGCAAGCAAAGTATTTGTAAATGATGGTCTGACACATACTGTCTTCGACTGCTGCTCACATCCGGTCTCTTACCAACCAAGTCAATGTTGGTGTCTTTTAATTATGTAGGCGAACTTTCCAGACCCTTAACAAAGTTGTTTGGGGCTCACTTGAGTGAACAATGCTTCTGTATGTGGGTTGATTTGGAAAGAAATGACAAAGAGCCTCTGTCACTTAGACATATAAACTTTAACAGATGTCACACACTTGTGTTCTTAATGTGAGTTCAAACTGAAAGCGAATTTTGGTTTGGGTGCGAAGAGACGCAAACTCTCTGTAGGTGGCGCAAACTGTGGCAAAGACCTATTTTTCAACTCAAGTGAAAAGTCCACACTAATATCAAAACATATTCCAAAAAGGAGAGAAAAGGAAGATTTAAAAAATCTCCAGAATGACGCCAAGGGAAACCTTTTGGTACATTTAGCCTCAGCTCTCAGTCAGCCGCTCCATCACTTGGCTGCACATCTTCTACCAGACATGAATATCTTTAATTCTATCTTTATCGACTATTTAATCCCATCAAAAGACTGGATGATTTTGTAACATAATATTTAAGATATTGTGATCCTTGTAGGGGTAATCTGATGAACCTGGTTTCCATGAAGTTAAATTTAATGCAACAAGGCCAGAAGTAGCACTCTCCTCTTTTTCTTTGGGTGTATGTTTTCGTTGTAGTTCATCAGCAGCACTTTCTAAGTACGTAAGAAAACATGCTATTTGAGAGGGAATCATTATTTAGATCATATAAATCCCACTGTGGCAGGGAGTAAACAACGAGACCAAACAGACAGTATTTTTGTTTGCAGAATCCCAAGACTTTGCCCGGGTTTTATTTCGTCTCTGGAGACCTGGATGTTTAGCAGAATGAGACAGAAGAAAACAACCGTAAGTACTCGGGAGTCTGTCTGTGTTTTCTCAGAGCTACATTAGCAGAATTTACCACAGTTTGTGTTTATTGAAACAGGTGTAGAGAGAACTGAGAGAGTGACTAATGCTGGGAGACATTGAAAAAAAAAAATCCAAGTAGACAGACGGCAGGGCGAATAAAGGAGGTGCCATGTGGCGTCGGCTATGATCCGGCCCTGTCGAGCTTCCTGTCTGTATTCCAATATTAAATCCTCTGTAGCAGTCCTGAGAGGCCAGGTGTGATAATAATGAGCAGACATTCAGCTGAGAGAAGCAGCACTAACTTTAGACCAGACCATGACTCATCTGATCAGAAGACCAAGGTCACAGTACGTCCAAAAGTACAGTAGCTTACTGAGACGGTTTTGTAGATGAAAGTTGGCGCTGCAGTTCTTACAACACCTTCTGACGGCGACAGAACTTGTTGTGTGTTTTCATTTTCATTCATCTTTTTTCAGATGTTTCTTTGTATCCTGATTTATGTAAGCACAGCTGGGGGAATGATTTAAACACAACCTCTCTTTGTTTCCTCGGTAAGTGGACATGATATAAGAGACTAGGTATCCGTGTAAAGACAATAGCAGATTCCCAGGAGTCCATTTAACCATGTAGCTTTGTTCCAGCAGCCATCACTCAGACGAACAAGTCGTAGAAACATTGCTAGTGGTTATTTATTTTAGAGGTCTTTTTATTGTTATTTTTCTCTTTTTTTAAGTCCTGATTGCTGGAACCTTGAGTACTTCTATCTAGTAGATCTAAGGATTGTTTGGTATTGGTATCGAAACTCAGGTATTATATCAGCATTAGTATAAAAAAAAAAGTATATTAAAAACATTTTTTAATTAATTTTGGTCCACTTCACTGGATTTATGTCAGATTCATACTATTTCAGATTCAAAGGACCAGGTATCAAAAAAAAGAGTATTTATTTGCATCTGTAACAAAAGTCAGGCATGATAATTTGTAAGTGAAGGTGATACAGATGTATTTCATCAAAATAAAACAAAAGTACAGAAACTACATTATAGCATGGTGTTTGTACTATCGAGAGTTTTCTCTATTTCCTGTGTGAGGTTAAGAGAATTTAAAGTCCTCATTAGAACGACATTACCTGAGAATATTTCCTTTTAAAAGGAAATAAAAGCCCAGAAGAAAAGACAAAATCACCTCATGGCTCAGTCATTACTACAATAGTTGGCATAGCAACCAACAGCAGGAGAATCAGCGGGATCGTTAGAGCTTTGTGACCGGCTTTTTGAGCTCTTTGACCAATCAGATCATTCAGCCCACACTTAGTGTAATGGACACATTATCACCACCAGCATGTGCACTGGGGGTGTTCAGGGACCGTAGGACACACTGGTCCACAGCTCTGAGAGTGATCGGCCTGTCTGACAGAAAATGGCTCCCTGCAGCTTCCCTTGCAAACAAACCATTTTCTTTTTAAAGAGGCTGTGGGACCGGAGTGGAGCAGCCTGTGGCGGCTTCTGTAAGTACTTGATCTGTATGAAAATTAAACACTCCACCGTCCGCCCACTGCCAGACAGCCAAGACGCCGCTGCTGCTGTCTCATGGTATTAGTGCTGCTCGGCTGCTCAGTAAAAAGGGATTCCTTAAAATTCAAAAGATTGCTTTGGGCAGCCAAAAAACTTGTGCCCTCGTTGAGAAGAAGAAACTATTCATTTCACACTGGCTTCTTTATGGAGCAGTAAGAGATGGGCTTTAAAAGCCAGACAGATACAGCCCAACTCGACTTCGGGGCTCTTTGTGCTGGAAAATCAACTCGATGGGGATTTGACCGACCGAAGAACACCTAATTTCAGATTAAATACCTCGACTGCACTCTGGGCCTTAAATAAAACAATCAAGGACTAAGAAGAAGATTATTTTCATTAGTGAATAATCTGTCAATCATTTAGAAATTAATCACTACTAGAATCCAACAAAATATAGAAACTATCAAGAAATGTCAGTACAGAAACGTCAGAGATATGTTTGAAGTCACTTAGAAACGTGTCCATTATAGTCTCCCAGGAAATTGGTTAGAAGATCTGAATCAGACAGATTTCAATGCATCTCAACTTGATTACTCTGTAATCACCTCACTCATTAATTACATGATCTTTTCTTTGTGATGTAGCTAAGCTTCTCGTTTTTCCTGAAGCTTAATAAGCCTCATATTTCATAAAAGTGTAATAATGTCCTCTGACATTAGTGGAAGTGCTCTTTAATTCAGGCGAGGTGGGACGTCTCCACTATAAATCGTTGTGGGAAACCTGCATTACATACTTTGTCCAGCGGAGAGCGCTGACAAGTTTATTGTTCAACTGTACAATGTCCCAATCAATACATATCTTGGTCACAAGTCTTTAAAAAACAAATTCAAGGGCTCCTGTTTTAAGAATATATGTTTATCTGCCAACATATCCTCATCAGATTTTTTTTAGCTCCACTACCATTAAGGCTCTAACAATAGCTAACCCACCTATTGACCCCCCTGTGGCCACGCACCCAGCAGCATGTCATGGGTGATTGAAGAAAGTTTCACTTTAAGGACTTCTTGTCCTTGTTGGTTTAAAAGTTGAGCTTCAAAATGAATTCTTATGACCTTGGATCTTTGAAAAGTTCAACTTTCAAGCCAACATAGACGAGAAGCCCTTAAAGTCCTCAGAAAGAAAAATTGAACATCCACAATCACATGGCAACTGGGCAAACTCCATTTGTTGATGAAGATCACATGATATGTTCAAAAGCTCCAGAACAGCTACTAAATTGACCTTGTGGTGAGATTGTTTTGTTGACTGCTATTTCCAAGGTCAGGAATGGACGTCAAAGCTCATCACCAGTATGATGTTTGTTCCGTCCAACACTTTCATGTTGTGGCTGTAACGAACACTGCAGCCTCGAGGGGACACTAGCAGGACTGCAAACTTTTAAACTTTTCATCTGATCAGAGACGAAATCCATGAAATCATCAAGTACAACCAATGTTTGTCAATCAAGACATCGTACTGACCACTGCGAGTTAAATGGAAAAGTCAGATGGTCATCACTGACTTCCAGAAGGTATCAGCATAGCTGTGTTTTCTATAAGCCCTTGACGTCTAAGTTTCCAAGATATTTCCCAGTCTTAGTTGAGTTCAAAGTGAACAACGACACCAGATCCCAGGATAGGTCAGCTTTAAAAGTTCCTCATACCAACTCTAAACTGGGGTAGACTGGTTTCCGGTGAATATGCACCTTACTTTTGAGAAGAACTGCAAGATACTCATTCTTCCAAGAGAGTTCAGAGTTTAGAAGTTACAAAATATAGTGACTGTTTTAGTTGGAGTGTGTGTGTGTGTGATGACTATTTTGTGTGACTGTCTTGATGTGATATCGTATATATGGTATGTGTTTTGTTCTTAGGGCTCTTTTGTTCAAGAGATCTTGACCTTAATGAGACTTCCTGATTAAATAAAGCGATCTGTTTGAGTAGGATTCACTGTGACGTCTGTTTGTTCATCAATACTCAACATGACGAAACCACTAAATAAACCACTAGTTTATTTACTGTATTCTCTGGAAGAGTGTTCACAGAGGATCTTTGTTGTGCCGCTCAGTTTTCTGGTTCCTTATCTCTCTTCATGAATAATAGAAGGAGGAGGTTGAGGCGGTCATAGAGGCCGCTGTTCAGTCAGATGGCCACCAGGGAAGTCCAGTCCCTCAACGGTAAAAAACCTTCAGCAGGAGAATATGATACTCAAACTAGAGAGCAGACTTGGACCGTTTTACTCTACGTGAACATAACATTTGTTTTTCAGATCAAAAGGTTGATAAAGAGCCAAAAGAACAGACAGTCAGACAATCGGACAAAGGAAAATGCTGGAAAATAAAAGCTGTTTTTAAACTCTGCTCCTCAGATTAGGCATTACACCCACTCACACTCACAGAGATAAATCTGTCTAAAGCTGTATTATCTAAATAAATGATCTGTACATGAGACGAAGCTCCACACAGACGAGAGCTGTGTAATGAAGCGTCAGTGTGAATGTGGATCCGAACTCCCGGTTGTTTGAGTGATGCTCTACCGGCTTCTCAAGCGCCAGGAGAAGCAGCATTTCTGTTGCGGTCGGTGGTTTTTGGAGGAGATTTGAGCCCGCGGGCCGACATGAAGTCTCATTTTCCTCAGAGCTGTGTTCACTAAACAGGAAACAGTGTGGGAGTAAAGAGCACCCTGCATTAGCGCACGACCCCCAAAAACATTCAATGACATGGAAATGTGCACTCGGTCGACCGTGAGTGCTAAAAATGAGATAATGAGCGGAAGCTGTCGGAGCTGAACACACAGCGAGGAGATCACGACAACAATCAATGGCTCAAACTTTCCCCACAATATTTCAGGATGTGGCCATTAAAGAAAACAAAAGCAGTTATGAAATGCAACGGTTGAATCTAAACGTCCCCCCTTCTGGACTAAGCCATCGCAGACTTCAATCTGCATTTATGCAATATAACAGAAACTAACTTTACTTTTGTCTGAGCATTAACACTATTCTTTTATTGTATTCAAATTGTTGGCTGAGGATCTTCACATTGTAGATGGTCACATTTGTCTTTCTCATTTGGATGAAAATCAACCTTTGCCCGTCTAATTCTGCAGATTATAGACGAATCTGGCGGCTGATTCATGTGTTGTGCTCTGAAGCTACGCTAAGCGACAGATAACGATAGCCTGTGTGAAATTATTCAGTGTCATTCACCTGTTTAGTATGCAAGTGTGAAAAAGTCAGGACATTTTGATTCAGCCAATAAGTAGATTAAAAAAAATCACCATTATTTAATCTATTTTGAAACTAGAAGCAGTGTAAGACTTTATAAACACAAAGCAAAGTTTGAAACACAGACCGCAGAGGCTGCTGAACTGGTGGCTCAGAGTACTTGGTGTGTTTTTAACTTAACTTATAAGATTTCAGCAGCGAGAAGCTAAATTCAGAGGATCACCAACGCCATTACAATTGATCCTCTGTAGCAAATTTCCCAACAATCCATCCAATATATAAGACATTTCACTCAAAATCAAAAATGGCGCTAGAGAAAAAGTCAGGGGATTACCAAAGTCATTAAGATTCATCCTCTGGGAGCCATGAATTTCTGCGTTCAGTCTGCCCGACTGACCAACACTGCCATCCATTGAGCCATGCCACTAGCATGGCTACAAAGAAGTGTTACATATACTGCTTTTTAATTGATCAAATGTATTTTATGTTTAGCAACATCAGAGACACTAAATGCATTCGTTTGTGTATGTGTTGTGTCAAAGACCAACAAAACTATAAATTCATTTTTACTGAAGTCTGGCCTGCAGCCTGTAAAGGCGTTAGTATAAAACAGATTCATAGATATTCCTGAATGCCCACACTAACTGTAATAATGGTGTTAAAAATCTGTTTAGCAGAAACGACAGATATTTGCTTTTTTAATTCATGAGCAAGCTGGAGGGATGAGGATTCAGACTACAGAGAGGTGCAGGTTCAGCAGGAAGAGAAAATGAGGCATGTGTAGAGGTAACCGCTTAAACATCTGTGCTGCAGATTCTGCTGAGGCAGAGAGAGAAAGACTGCATGGGGGAGAGAGGGGAAGATAAATGGATAAACGAAGAATAGTAGAGTCAGGAGAAACTGAAAATAAGAGATGGAGAAATGGAAGGGAAGAGACAGGTCGAGTTAGAGAGACTGAGGCTGGAATCAGGCGAGAATGAGAAGACACAAAAAACATCAGAGTTTAGTTTAAGATCCAATGTTGCTGAATTCAGAACTCGGCTCTCAGGACTGGAAAGACTGTCAGGGCTCAATTGCTATTTCTGAATCCACCCATCAAGAAAAGGTCCATTACCTTAAAAGCTCAATTAGGTGATACTGTACTTTCTGTATTAATACTGAGTGAAATGACTCTGTAATGTGAAAGGATCACTTGCAGTGCTGAACCCACAGAGAACGATCAGCAACTCTACACCTTCAGAGAAAAGATCATTCGGGTCACCAAAAACAGTAGAGTTCTTCTCCTGGGGACCCTGAAAATGTTATATTCTACAGTAGAAATGACTACTGCTTACTCATTTGGTTATTTATATATATATATATATATATATATATATATGGCCCAACCACAACCACATCAACTCAAAACAAAAAGAAAATTATATTAAATACTATAACGAAAACCAGCAAATCACAAATTAAATTAGAATTCTATTTGACCCTAAACAGAGAGTGCAGGGTGGCAGAGTATCTGACCACAGTGACTGATGGAAAACTAAGGAAACTAAGGTTACCCAGAGAGGCCAGGCTGTGCTCACTTTGTCATAAAAGAGAGGTTGAGACAGAATCGCACTTCTTATTACACTGTGAGAAATATAAGGATCTGAGAGATGCATCCATCTCCCCGATCTTCAGAAACTGACCTACCTATGTGGTGAGAAAAGTCAGTATTAGCTGCAAAATATGTTGACTGTTGTCATACACTAAGGGAAACAAGCTCTGTAGTAAATGTTTGAGTGATTACACCTGTATGTAAGGATTACAGCTGCCCATGTTATTTTATGCCTTTATTATATTGTATTCCTGTACAGCCATGGCAATATAGATTCCTGATGTGTCTAACAGCACACAGTGCACTATAATCTACATGCTCTTGAACTCCTTGTGCATACAGAGTTGAGTGTTTCGGCTGATGAAGGTGGTGTGGGAGTGACAGACTGACAGTTAAATGTGACGTTTTGTTTCTCTGATTAAGTCTGTAGAAGGCTTCTTCCTGTCTTAAACAAGCACCAATCAAATAAATGTTTTATTATCTGTGTGTGTCTGTTTCTGAGAGAATCAATGATAGAGGAAACACACACACACATACACACACACTGCAGCACTCCTCCTCCTCCTCCTCGCTCTCTCGTCCCGAGCTTTTCTTTTTATCATAATGGTCTCCTTTCTCTCCTAATGGCCTTCTTCTCACAGAAACGCCTCAGCCGATTTCACACAATATCACTGATGATTCACCAGAGGAGCCTGGTAATTGGGGAAATATTCCTGTTCAAACACTTCTTTAGTGGAAAGGCTCTCAGTGTGTGTCACACTGCGTGAGTGTGAGATGAATTGACTGACGGGTGTTAAGAGACACCTGTGAAAATAAATCCAATCAAAGGGACAAGTTACCGATGATACATCATTCTGAGCTTTACTTACAGGCCTTGTGTGTTTTCAATGGATTCCTCTTCACCATTTAGAGTTCAGATTAGTGTTTGTGTGACCGTATGTGTCCTCCTGTAAGCCAAATGTTATCACATGTGAACAGATCTGCACTGGGTTGCACCAGCTATGCGTGAGTTCAAAAGCAGCCTAGTTTGAACGTAATTTCTAATTTAGGTCGGAGTTTATGCACTACTAACATTTTAAGGGTTGCACCAGCTGAAATAGTTACAACGTAGGCAGAAGTTACAATTTAAATCTTACACGAGCTCTTAAAGTCCTCCGTAAAATAGCGGTTGGAAATGGCGTGTCATTTTGAAAGGTAGGATAACTTGGAGGATGAGGAGGAGCGAATTATACCAGCAAGCGAATATATAGGGTTAGATAACTTTCTAATTAACAACTACTAATTTAACAGTGTAGGTTATCATTATGTGTTTGATATAACGTTACAATTTAATCTGCCCAATAACAGGGTACCGTTAAATCACCGTGTTGTAGTTGACAGTTTCACCACTCGATGTCACTGTTGTTATGTTGCTCTAGCTGTAGATTAAGGTTGTATTTATCACCTGGTCATAATGCTTTGGTGCAGTTTATGTACCTTTTTGTTGTTGTTTGGTGATTAACGTTAGCTCTTTTTGGCCGTTAGCCTCTTCGCTATTGCGTAGCAAAGTGTTCAAAGACAACTGACACGAGACACAACACGGTGATGTTATTAGCCACAGGAAGTGAAAACGTAATTTTCTGTGACAGTATTTTGGTTAGTGTGGACTTTACACCAGAGTAGCTAAGATGAACCTCACGTCTGCGTCGTGCAACCAAATATCAACACAGTTTTAGTATCAAACTTACTAGTTTCAACATATCAGTTAGTGCGGACTTTGGACCCTGCAAAGCTATTTTGGGAGAAGACCTTAGTAAGTGTAATGACCTAAAGTGAAAAGCCACAAAATGTTGAGGAAAAAAGACGGCACTCCAGGGGAAATAAAGTTAAAAAGTCATCTTAAGTCTGGATCTTTTTTTTTGTAGTTTTATGTGCAGCTAATGGACTGACCCCTTTAGATTTATCTTGGGACACCTTGGGGAGCCTCCAGGTTGGGAACCACTGGAGTAGAGGACAGAATTACTTCCATTGCAATTAACACTATAAACTGGGACCAGATTAGCATAAAGTGACTCTATAATCTACTGTCTTGACAGTTAAAGTGGATTTAGTATTTAGGATTAAGTTCCTCTTTTTGAAGCAGAACACTCAACTGAAATTCAGTAACACTTAGCATGTTAGTGTTGGCATGGTAGCATGCTATATTAGCATTAAATTAAGTCATTGAAGTAATTTCCTGTTCCACAATGTATTTGTATCTCATACAGAAAAAAAAAGCAAAGCCTCTCACTCTCACTTCCGTCAAATGGCGCCTGTATTTCATATTTTTCAGGCTTTGTCACACTGTTATTATCTATGTCTGAGTTCAAACTCAGCTGATCAGGACACAGGTAAAGAGCTATAAATACACCGGCGTGATCACAGGTCAAAAACGCAGATGACATACAGGGATACAGCACATGTGAAGGTGGATGAGGAGTAGTTCAGTGGCCACAGTGAAGATGTCTGATAGACTGAACCCTATGAAACATCATAACAGAAGAAGAAACACTATATGACCAAATGTTTGTGCGCACACATCTCCACAAACCTAGTCCTGACCGGGATACACCAAAAACCTGATCCTAATGGCGATATCCCAGAAACCTGATCCTACCTTGGATACTCCATAAACCCGATCCTAAATAGGATACTCCATAAACCCGATCCTAACCATGGTACTCCAAAAACCTGATCCTATCCTGGATACTCTAAAAACCAGATTCTGTGATACTCCCAAAAAGGATCCAAAATGGGATACTCCCTAAACCCAATCCTAACCATGGTACTCCAAAAACCTGATCCCTGCCAGAATACTCCAAAAACCTGATCCTATCCGGGATACTCCAAATACCCAATCCTTACCGTGATACTCCAAAACCCTGATCCTAAATGGGACACTACAAAAACACAACCCTTACCGGGATACTCCAAAAACCCGATCCCAACCATTGTATCCCAAAAACCCTGATACTGCTAAAACCTGATCCTTGCCAGAATATTCCAAAAACCCGATCCTGATTACCGGGATCTCTTTATTGCTCTATATATTCTACTCATAATATTTCACCGAGCTGCATTTAAACCAGTGACCTCCAGATGATCTCATTCAACACATAACTTGAAACTCATTACCTCCTCTGTTGTTTTAAGTTACATAATGTGTTAATGAAGTGTATTTACAGCATTTAGATGTGGTTAAAGATATTCTGCGTAATGCGGCTGTTTGATTGTGAAGAGCTCTTTAACACCTCCAGGGTCGAGTGTAGATGTGCGACACAGTAAAACAGAAAAATAGACCCTGCTCATTTAACCAACTCCATAACAACAGCTGACAGATGATCACTTCATACAGCGATAATCAAGAAAATGAATGAGAAGAAATTAACTTCACTTAGGCAAATGATTGGTAAATAAAGCAAATATTAAAGAATAACATCAGAGTAATTTGAGTCATTTTCCATCACCATTAAAAGCATTAACTCACTGATGAATTCTCCACAGGAAGAAGCAGCTCCCACTGTTCTGAATGACTTCACAACATTAAACTGAGCTATTAAATATAAAAGAAGTAAAACTCAAATCACCCCATTTTTCTTTTCAGTTTTGTTAATTTATAAAATGGGCTACATACAGGGACACATAACACTGTACTTCTATACTTGTGAGGACCTTCACTGACATCATGCATTCCCTATCCCCTAACCCTAACCATCACAACTAAATGCCTAAGGCTACATTGAGATAGAATCAGGCGTTTTCCCATTCATTTGAATGGGGTGCGGCGGTGCGGGCCGCAGGGGGTGCTGGAAAAAAACGCAGCAACTTTTGCAGAAACGCAACCCGACGTCACACTGCGATGGCCCATCACGCGGGCGATCAGAACGGCAGATACCAGGTAAAGAAGAACTTTGTTTACCATGTAGCATTAACTGTTTACCTTAATATTACTCTGTTTACCGACCAGCTGTGAAGATGGAAGAGAGACTGATCGATCGCTGTCGTGATGACTGTACATCAGTTGTTCAACCCTGCCACGAGGCAGTACAAAGACGTTAATCTGCGTGCAGTCGCTTGGCTTGTATCGGTCTTCAAGCTGGGACTGCTGGTTAGTATGTGACACTCCCACACCGCCACACAAACCTACGCTGAATTGCCGCAACGCCTGATTCTGTCTGAAAGCAGCCTAACCCCAACCTTTACCCTTAACCCCCAAACCTAATTCTAACCTGAACGCCATGTCTGAACAGCCCTTTGGAGGTCTGTCTGAAAGTGAGGACCGATCAAAATGTCCTCACTCCCAAGGCTAAAACATACATATTATTTCTATCACCCAGCCCCTGAGTTCACCTATCACACACTGCTGCTTATGTAGCTGAGAGCACTGACAGCATCTGGTAGTTCTGCACGGAACAAGACGTTTTGACAAAAAGAAACATCTGAAAACATCATCTGAGAGGAGCATCTGCTGGAGGCTGAGAGCTGAGCTGAAGCCAAAAACACCAAACCTCCAGCGCTCAAACATCCGAGACCTCGAGGATTTAAAGATCCGAGGCCGTTTTGAACTTTCAGTGATATTAAAAATCAAGGTTACAATACAAGATAAGTTCTTCTACAAGCAAACACAGAAGAGAAATCCCTGAATAAAAGTCTAACAGGAGTGTTGTGGCCCTCCAGATGACTCTAAGAGATGTATCAGAGCAAGTAAAGAAACAGAAAGGCACTGAAACTACTCAGAGATCAATGCAATCTCATTCCATTAACATATTCAGAGTCTTGTGTGTAAAGTCAAACAGCGGCTGTGGCTGTGTGAGATTAGCTCTGCAGCATGTGGTCTGGGAATGTGGTTTCCATAGCTATAATCAGTGATTTCTCCTGTTAGAGCAGAGTTATTTGTGATTATTACAGGGTGGACGTCCTTGTAAGGAAACAAGTGAAAAGGACAAATGAGCTCCCGGATTCCTGCCAGCTCTCCCCTGTCGCTTCAGCCACCATACAGCTCCACAGGCCACTCGATACTGATTACCAAAGTATAAAAAGCGAAAAGGACAAAGACCACAGGGTGCCGAAACACCAAGAATACCTACC
>LKNJ01000394.1:0-143190 GCA_002120245.1 Maccullochella peelii | reverse complement strand
AAAAAAAATAAGAAGGGCATTTCTGGTTGTGATTGCAAGAACTATTTGACATAATACTCTATAATTTGCAGAAAGAGAGCTTTTTCACTGGAAGGGACCGTTTTAAAGACGGTTATTTGGTGAATTGATGCATGTAAGAGAATCATTCTAACCATCCGTTGTCTTTATCCATTATAATTCGCTTCATGAAAGTCGACTTTATAGCAGAACAGTTAAATTGGATTGTGTTATTATATACTATATATATATATTACAGTTTTCTTTATGGTCTAGTCTGCCAGTTATTTTAACAATTCATCGATTTTCAGAATACTGAAAAATGCCCATCACATTTTCCAGAGTCAAAGCTGACGTCTTCAGATATCTCATTTTGTCCGACCAACAGTCCAAAACCCAAAGCTGAAAACGATTGAATCGATGTGCAATCAATATATTAAATATATTAAAAAACAGTGGTTTGGGGTTGGCCTGTGGGGTTACACTTTAGCAGGTGAAGCAAGAGATACAAATTGACTTGCTGTTGAAATAAAAAGGAAGGGTCACACAAGTCAACGTCTACAGTTTAGGCTACCTCTCTCCAAGTCTGTGTGGACTAAATGCATCTGTTAAATGTGACAGGCCAGTAAAAAGCTTGAGAAATGCTTTATAAACCGGTGTCAGTGTGAATTGTCCTAAAACGATGCATTCAGGGTTTGATGTGCTCAACAGAGCTTAGTAATAAACCTGTCGGAGATAAACAGGGCCGACAGCGGAGAACCACAACCGTGTGAGAGTGTGTGTGCGAGTGTGTGTGTGGTTTGTCTTGTAATTCAATGTGACTTTGCGACCGACACGATGTAATTTATGTCTCAGAGACCTGAATAAAGATGGATGTGCTTCCCCACTACAGTCACTCTCACACACACACACACACACACACACACACACACACTTCGCAGCAGACTGAGAAAAGTCATTTTAAAAAGACATGGGTGGATTTGTCCGGTGTTACATCCAATCTAACAAGCTGAATGAACCTGAATCACAGTGGATGCAGCAATTCCTCTGACCAACACACAAAGTCAGAGGTTATATAGCATGAAGGTGTTCATAAATCACATCATAAAACCATTTTATTCCAATCATTCATCCATCATTTCTATCAGTTATAACACCATTGTGAGGAAGCACTGTCAACTTCTCGCGAGATTTCAGAGCGAGACTTTTTGTTTCTGGTCAAACAAAAAGGATCTGACTCTTTAACAAAAAGGTCCGTCTCTGTAGGGATCCTTTCCATAATGTTGTCAGACCCTTAGAAGAGTCTGAGCCAGAGTCAGTGGCGAGAACAAGCACTTTTAGTGGACAGACGCAGTTGCCCCCAAGGATTACGTTGCAGCCCTTGCAGCAGATCTACTGGACCAATTATAAAACTTTTGGTAAGTTTATTTCATTTAAACCCCAAAATTTGTATTAAAAAAAAAAAAAAAAAATAGGGCCCAGGTTTAAAAATACAGGAGTTTCCCTTTAATATCTGAGATCTGGGAAAACGGTGACGTCGCTAGAAAGACGTCAATACGAGCAGTCAGACTGTAAATCACAACATGTTCACTCTTTGTGATTCACCACAGGCGCTAAATGACACCTTAACAATATAAAATGTAAATGTCAAGTAAAACTTCATGTGAGTTACAATACAGGATCCTCCATGACTTGTTTTCTAGGTAATTCACACTTTCAAAGGCAACATTTTCTGCCAAAGATGAATGAATAATTGTGGGAACTGTAATCTGAGTATCGTTTAAAAAATGTTGATACTAGTGCTGATACCAAAACTATATTATGTGATATCTTACTTTGAGGAATATAAACATGTTTTCGTAAAGAAACCCTTTTTTTTTTCCAATAAACAAAAGAAACCAAAGTTCTCAAATGTTATATGTCTAAATACAAGCAGCTGTACAAGAACTTTGCATTAATAAAAAAGTGTAAAACTGTCTGAACTCAGCATAGAAACAAACCTCTGAACATTTATATAACTTTGACTCCAGGAGGCACCATCCATCATTCCCTGTTGGTTCAAACAAACAGAAGAACTAACACTGTTGAGTTCCTGACTGATTCCTGTTCTGATAAATCTGTGTGCAGTCAGCAGGTTCTACATCAGGAACAATCCCTGCGTCTTACTCTGTAATCTGAGAAAGCTCAGCAGACACGCAACCTGTTTTTGTCCTCTGTTTACCAGAAAAGTTAACTGAGACTGTGCACTTTCTTTCTCCAATACTTTCACTTCATTTGTTTGTTTTTACAAATTCTATCTACAGGCTTATGTCATGTCATATACAGTATTGTTATTTTCTTTTTTTGTGTGGCATTTTCACCTTTATTGGACAGTTTGATAGTGAAGAGGCAGACAGGAGACGAGAAGAGAGAGAAAAAAACAGTGTGTGTAATTCCCAGTATGTGTACAGATACTTGGCCAATAAATCTGATTCTGATTTTCTGGTGTCATATAGGGCTGATTCTGCCCTGGTCTGCCCACTAGTGGATATACTTTTAATCATCCAGGAACACACAAAGTACGCAGGCAAGAAGGTGAACAACGCTGCTCGCGTAGCAGCTCTCGTCTTCACGTACGTGTTGGTAAAGTATATCGTGAGCCTAAGCTTTTTCAAGCTTTTCACCTAATTTTGTTTTATTTGTGGCAAATCTGAACCGTGAAAAATCATACTGCAGTAGCTGTTATCAGTTCCTGTTTGCACTGTAACCATGGAAACAACCACAACGAACGCTGGGCTACTTTGAAAGAAGACGTCTAAACACGATGGTTAAGAGGCCACACCTCAGTGGACCACTGTGTGTAGCACTGTGTCTGGAAAAGGTATGTGTAGATGTGTATGACGAGTCAATAAGGTGGCTAGGGTAATCATGATCTCAAGCTTGAACACAATAATTCTAATTTTAACCTTCAGCTGTAGTGAAGCGGTAAATCATTTTCAGGATTTGGTTTTTGTCAGTGAGCTCTGACCTTCAGCTGCCTGGCGAACTCCACGTGGTTGTCGTAGACGAGGATGTTAGCGATGAGGTTCTCTCGCTCTGTCGAGAAGGAGGACGGTCCCTCTGTGACGTTCGGCTCAACTATCACCTTCAGCAGAGTGTGAGGACACCGGGTCCCGTCCCAAACCTGAAAAGCAAACCCCCACAAAAACACGACATAGACAACGAGACTCAGAATCTGCTGATCAGGGTAGGACAGAGATATGTTCAACCTGCTACAGGCAGAGAAAAGTGTACTGCTGAAATGCTGTTTAGGGCTGCAACTACCGATTATTTTCATTATTGATTAATGAGCCAATTACTTTGTTGATTATTGTTCAGTCTAGAAAATGCTACAAAACAGTGAAAAATCCACTCTAAAGTCCAAGGTGACTGTCAGTTGACTAATCCACTAATCAATCTTTCTTTAAACTCTTTATATTTTAAGCAGACTCTAATAGTTACTCCAGAACATCTGAAGACCAGACCTAACCCTTCCTGATGATCTCAGGTGCTGGAGGAAAGGTATGAAATCTATTCTTTGTCTAATAACCTTTACGTGTCGTTGCGTAACAGCAGGCAGCACGCTTAGAGCAGCTTTAGGAAATCAGTGAGAGCAGACTGGCAGCAGACCAGCAGTCACTGCCAAATCCTGCTCAAATGTATCTCCTCTATCAGCCTCACTGGCAGGAAACCAGTCACCACTTATAGCCTCATTTCTGTTCTGAAAACAGAGGTGGCAGGTAAAACGGCTCAGGACCAAGATAAAACACATGAGACCTCCTCCCCATGAGGCCGCCTGACTGTGAAGTAGATTTACTACAAGACAGATGAAGACTGAAGGCAAACAGCTCCATTATTCCAAAGGGAAAAATACAAAATGAACTACTTAAGCAGGTTGAAGTTTTAAAAAGAACTGCAGATGTCTGGAACAACACAGCAACGCAGCTTCCTAACAAGACAACAAGCCACATTAACATCGAAAACAAGAAAAAAGCAGGTGACTGTGGGTAATAAAAACAAGACGGTAAGAACAAATGGATGTAAGCTGACAGTAAACAGCCTCCAGGGAAGCTTCCTGGTGACTGCGACGCTGCAGTGCGAACACGCAGGGATTTTGTGTTGTTTACTAACAGGAAACATCACACACTAAAAGGTGAACTTCACCCTCAGATCTACTACTTATTATCATTAATCTGTGGTTAAATGTGATTAAAAAACACACTTATGGACCATGAAATAATATAAAAAGTGAGGTCACACTTCTGCAAGAACAAGATTTCTGTTTTTCTAGTCACTAAGTGTGTATTTTACATTTAGGAATATATGGAAGACAGGACATGAGAGACAACATGCAGCCACTTGGACAAATCAATTGACAGGGCCATTTTGTTGGATTCTTGCTGGGTTTGACAACCGGCCATCCAGGTTGGTGCTGTGACTCCACAGCTGTGACACGACCACTTTTCAGAAGAATTTGTTATGTTTGAAAATGACAGCGAGGGATATCAGGGGTCCAGTACCAATTAGAAGTAGGATAGAAACCTTAGACTGAAGGTTTTCTGATTGAAAGAGCAGCTTCTGAAGAATCAATGGACCAAATTTGGTGGTTCTAGAATCAGAAAGTGCCTCGAAATCAGGTCTACAAACTCAAGTGAGATAAGAAAGATGACTCATCTGAAACCAAACCCCTGTAGGGAGGCATAAAATTTTACATGTAAAACTGATTGAGCCATTTGCCTCTACTTTTCCTAGGTTTGCTTTTGATCAATTATCCACCAACCAATCCATCACCTGCTGATCTAAATAAGACAGATCCTGACATGCCTCGTCTGACACAGTTGCCTCGCTCATTTTCCCTCAAGCTCAATAGGCCTAATATGATATTTCATAAAAATGTAATAGTTTCCTTTGACATGAGTGGAAGCGCTCTTTGTTTCAGGTGAGGCGGGGCACCTCCACTATGAAACCAATCAAAATGGGGTTAATGCACAGAGTTTTTTAAAATTGGCTTCTGATGAAAAACTCTTTGGATCTACGTGATTCATGCTGGTGTAATATTTTTCATTCAAAACGGCAAATTTCAAGTTTGCACATTTGCAAAACAGGCTGTAAAGTAGAAGTGGTAAGCTCCATTAACGGTGTTGGATTACAGCAGTGAGACCTTTTTTGGGATCATGTAGGGGAACACTTTCACTTTCTGGTGTTGTTCCCACTTCCCTTTAGTGATGTAGTCATGTAGCCACTGTCCAAACTTGAGGTAACTTAACACCTGTTCAATTTTATTCCACAAAATAAAAACAAAAATGTATAAAGTGCAGTGTTTTACGTGCGTTGGCCTCTTTTGGGCTGCCAAAACACAGCAGTACAGTGCCTGAACGCATCCTGTATAGACACAGATGGAGGACTGAAGCTGCTGCTCTGCTAACGTGCTGCTTTCACCTTGTTAGTTACTTCTTCAGTTTATCTGAAGTTCACCAAGTCTGTAACGTTCTTACCCTCAGCAGGGTGCAGGTGGTGTCGATGGGAGCTTTGGCAAGCAGCTGGCAGGTCAGGTCGAAGTAAGCTTTGGGCTGAACGGCGGACAGAGGGATTGTGGGAACCGGGGGGAGAAGAGACTGGCTGGCGGCCCAGGTTCGCAGCTCCTCCACGGTCCGACGGTCCTCCTGGTCGAAGTGGAAGGAGCGGCTGGAGGTCCGCGGCTCCACGGCTCCGCCCACCGCCCCGTCAAACGCCACCACAGAGAAACCGAAGGTGTTGACCAGCGTGATGGAGTCATTGAAGAACTGAGTCTGTGCAGAGAAACGTAGAATCATTAGCACCAATCTTTTTAACATTGATTAATTGAAGTTACATATTCTCAGTTTAAGAACAATACTAGTGGCTATGGATGTTTTAGTTCCCAACGTCCTGCCCTCAAAATGACAAAATAACATGTAAAATTTTGGCGACACAAGACATCTGTCTGTCTGTAATCCAGGCTGGACCTTGACTCTGTGCATGCGGACGACGTCTCCGATTTGAAAGATTTTGGGATGGTCCTCCAGCTTCTCACAGAAGATGGTGCAGCCGATCTTCTGGTTGGACTGATCGGTAATCTTCAGGCTGGAGCAGAAGTCTGTGGAAAGAAAACTTCCTGCGGTCAGATCGCTCTCTTCACAGGAGATACGAGCTTTGAATAGATGAGAAATTGCCCAAACTGACCAAAAACCAGTGTCAAAAGTATGTAATTTAAGCCTCAACAGAGCTGTTATATATATATATATATATACACACACACACACACACACACACACATATTATGTATGTACACACATACGTATAGTATGCAGCATACAGAAAAACTTTAACAAAGTTGTTCTTTATACAACAATTGTTGCTCTTCAGACTTTTTCCCTTCTCCGTGCATCTTGGAAGTAGGTGAAGCAGTGCTGGAAATCCCAACTCTGCTTCGTGTGTATCTATGTGACAGGATTTGATCCGTGTGAATGTGACTGTGTATCTTAGTGTGTGTGCGTATGCATGTATGTGTGTTTCTCCAGTGTCTGATCAGATGGATTTTTCTAATATCTTTGTTTACTTTAAAAGACGCCTGAAGTATCCACAAAGATGATGAGTCTGAACAGTTTCCAACCTAGATGCTGCTTTCTCTTTATTATCCCACCACACACACACACACACACACACACTCTCCATCATCCTGTGTTGCATGGCTGCAGGTCGTGTTTATTGTCTTATCATTTCCATCACTCTTCTTTTGTAATTCTGCCGTCTGAGCGCTAACCTCCTCGGGTCCTGCTGCTATTTCTGCACTTCATGATGATATCAGCTGCCGTGTGTTAGCAGGGAGATGAAGTAAATGACCAAACATTGTTCCAGAGGTTCAGTGGATTAGATTAATGCAGCTCCCTGTGTGATGTTGACGAGTGCTGAAGCTTTTAAAGCCTGAGCAGCCTGCTCATACCCAGACGTCCATTATTAGACTATCAACACATAAGCTGAAAATATATTTTGCCATCCCACGTCTCTCCACACCTTTCCGAGTGTGTTCTAGAAATAATCAGAGACATTTCCATCCAAACAACACTGTGTATCTGCTCTTACTCAGCACTGATCCAGCTTTTATCACTTCGTGAAAGACTTTCTCTTCTTTCCTGTCTGTCACCTCATTTCTATCTCAGAGGAGGTGATGTGATTTATGTTCCGGGATCCTGTTTACCAAATCACCCTTTCTTACATTTTTTAACACGTCTCCAAAAGAAAAAGTCTCAAACACGGCTGCTGAGCATCTTAACGTCTCTGTCCGTGGTGCTGAAAAGGTTGAACCTTTTTCAGTTTTGCTCTGGTTTTGAAACAGTAAGTGCTCTTTAGCTCAACAGGACAGAGTTGTTACACATTTACATATCAAGATACTTCAGGTTAGAATATATGAAAACAAAAGTCATAAAGCTAAGAAAAAACTCTTAATATAATGTGAATAGAATAATGTATCAAAAATAAAATTCACGATATTACAACTTTATTCTACAATTTTATTCTCATAATCTGACTTTTTTGGAATTTTATTCTTTTTAATATTTACATTAAAATGTAGGCTTAAATTATAACTTAATCTTATTATATAGACTTTTTACATTATTATAACATTTTTTAAATTGTTCTCATAATATTGTATAACATATCTATAACTTGTATATAACAAAATCAACATTTTGGTAGAACTACTGCTTTATTCTAATGAAATTAAAACTTCTTTTCAATATTATAACCTTATTTTCATAACACTGACTGTTTTTCTCTTAATATTACTTTGACTTTATTCTTGAAACCTCAGCAGTGGCCCTAATACACACACACATATGTGTACAGATGTGGGGATTTTAAGGGATGGCTGTGTTGGTTAGTCTGTGTTTGGTGCTAATTAGCAAATGTTTGCATGTTAACATGCTAAACTAAGATGGTGAACATGGTCAACATTATACCTGCTAAAAATCAGCATGTTAGCATTGGAACTGTGAGCATGTTAGCATACTGATGTTAGCATTTAGCTCAAAGCACCGCTGTGCTTAAGTAGAGCCCCACAGAGCTGCTAGCATGACTGTAGACTCTTAGTCTTTTTTACAGTTATTAAAGGTTATTATTCTTCCAGGCCGCTTTAGAAACACACAGATACTAAATGGTTTCCCCATTTTCTGTCTGGTTCCAGACCGACCTGTGCCGCGGCTCTTGAACGGCTGTTTGAAGAAGACCACCACTCCATACACGTTGACTACAGATCCAGCCTTCAGGTCGCCCAATCGGACGTACGTGTATTTTATAGCCTTGGTCGTCCGGGAAACCTGAGGAGGAAACAAAGCTGAGTTACAAAGGAGGCACCAGCAGCCCCAAGTTAGCATGATATGTTGCATGCTAATGTTAACACACTAATGTCAGCAAGTTGCATTACATTAGATTTGGCAGACGCTTTTGACCAAAAGAAAATTTCCCCATCTCACACATCTGCTGAGAGGCAGTAGCTATGTGGCGAGACTCTGTGGGGTTCAGGGTGAGATCTTGTTCAGGGTGAGATATTTCAAAGTGTTTGCCAGTTACAGTGTTTTACAATTTTTAAACATGCTGGTGGAAGGTCTGTCTGTCAAACATCCCTTAACGTGTCAGGATACTGAGAAGAGGAGGCAGAATAAAGTAGGGGTTTCACCAACTACTGCTTTTACAGATTTACAGTAGCTAATGTGTTAAACTCTAATGTCTCACGCATTGTCACAGCAGGAGCCCAACTGCTTTCTTCTATGTTCATTTGCTTCTTTAATCTAAAGATGATGCTCATGCATGCGTTTCATAATAAATGTGTTTCAATGTGAAGGCAGTGCTACTGTGAAAGTGTCGATAATGCTAGGCGACATTTTGAATCAACGAGCGAGAAAGAAGAATTTTTAACTAGGTAATCAAACTTTTTAGTGGAAAAAACAAACAAATCAAAAACGAATTATTCTTCAAAGCAAAGTAATTTTCACACCTTAAACACCTTAAAAACATGTCTGGAGGGGATCTTTATATTAAAAATAGATTTAGACATTTTTCAGCACTCTTGTTGGGAATACAGTTAAAAACACAGCAAGGATGAAACAGACTGTTATTAAAAGGACAGCAGGTCACAAAACATCTTTGCCTCCTCCTCCTTCATGTACCTGTCCCCAGTGGACATATAGAGAGGGCTGTGATCACAGCAGCTCGGCGCTGTTTGTAAAGTATGTTCAGTATTTGATTACAAGACTAATCCTACATGATATGCTGCAGCAGTTACGTGTATTTTTGCAAAAGCCCCTTGAGGCAAATTTGTGTTTTGTGATATTGGGCTATAGAAAGAAAAATTGACTTGACAAAACATCAAAAAGAAAACTTTGCTGGCGGTACATGAAGTGAAGCCTCATGTCACATCCATCATCACAGTGTTAACTGTGTGTATAACTGTGTGTGTAACTGGGTTAACAGCTGTCAAACATGCATGCTAACATGCTAACTGTGTGTGAGCAGTGAACCTCTGTGTCCCAAACTGACAAATAATTATGTTTCCTGAGATTGACAGATTTTGTAATCTTGGCATTTACCAAACAAATGTCATTTCTGATAAATGTTAAAAGCTTAGGAAACGACCGCTCCGAGTAACTGATGGTTTCCAACTTCTTCAATCTCTTTCAGCGTTTCCTCAGTCAGAATAATAATAAAGATCTGAAAAATGAGCATATGCTCATAAAAGAGAAGGCCTTTACTCTAAAAACTCTAAATTTAAAATTAGTGGACCTAATACCCAGTTATAAAATGTTGCTCAGCTTGTACTTGTTCTGCGCTTGTGGCAAGTTTTCACAGATTTCTACATGTTTGAAGCAGTGGGTAATTTATAAAAATGTCATCAAGCAGTTATTGAAAGCTGGATTAAAGACAGTCGTATTAAAACAATCCTCCTCGCCACATCAACACCACCACAGAGAACACAGAGGTCTAGTGAGACCCTGATCCAGCCGAGGTGACTCTGGGACAGCCGGCAGCTGACATGAAGTGTCCTGACAGATACAAGACCTCCACAACACACTCCAGCAGCCTCCACAGCTAACCAGGCTCCTGACTCTGACCTCAGCGGAGAGCGCAGAGCTCCTCTTGATGGCCGGTGGGGATCTTGGGTCAGGAGGAGGCGGCGGGCGGGACACCTGAAAGACAAAGTGTTATTGTCCTGTTTCAGCCACTGCGGGTGTTTGCGTATTAACGTCTCAGCCAAACTGTATGTTGTAGTAACGTACAAGCGCCACAAGATGGCAGCAGCTACAATTCAAGTGCCGTATGGGAAGCCAATTCCACAACACGTTTCCTGCAAATGTTTAACAATAAAAGCCTTGTTGAAATGATGGGTAAGAGTTTCTGTCCACTGAAACACTACAGGGCCTTTAATTTGAAACTGATACAGGAAGTGTTGAGTAACAGCGTAATGCTGCAACTTTAACAGGACAAACGAGAGTGGATCAAAACGAGGCTTCGTACTAAAATATGACCAATTAAACGTATCAAACAGAGGGAATTAGAAATAAAGGCATCTGCATGTGATACAAGGCTGCTCCAGATAAAGACCTGGTACCTTCTGCAGTTCAGGTCACTATTTGAGGAAATACAGTAATTCAACAAACTGGTACATTTTATTTACAAAACCCCAAATCACAAATTTGCCTATAAGGTTTTTACATACAGTTAACAGACTATGGCATCCTGTATTATTTTGACTTGACTTGGATTTTTAGATCCAAATTGAGCTATTTGACTTTGAGCAATTTAAATTTTCTATCTGAATTTGTGAACCCTAAAAAAACATATCTGCTGAAATTGACGGATGTGAAATTCATCAGCAGGTAAACTGTGACACGTCTCCAGGTGCTGGTGTTGTCTGTCTGACACTGACGCAGAGTGAAACGCAGCTGAAGATGAGTCATGTTCAATTTACAGCTCACACAGAAGATCTCGTGCTCTAGCAGACGGTCACAGCCTGCAGACTGAATTCACACACACGCACACACTTGTCTTTCTATACTCGTGAGGACCTTCGTTGACATAATGCATTCCCCAGCACCAGTCCTAACCATAACACCACAACTAAATGCCTAACCTCAACCCTTACCCTAACCTAAACCTAATTCTAACCTTAAAACAAAGTCTTAACCTTCAAACAGTCCTTTGAAGTAGTGAGGACAGGCCAAAATGGCCTCACAATGCAGACATGTCCTCACTACGATGGTCCTCACAAAGACAGCAATCCAAGCCCACACACACTGACCCAAAAATCAGCTTTTTCCTAAATGGGGACATGACTTTTGTTCAGACAGAGAGGATGAGCAGTAAACCTGGGATCACGACCTCACTCAGTCATCTGATCATGATTTGGTTTGGTCACCAAATGTTTTTTAAATTTTGCAGTTGATGTCCTACAACATGCAAAACCATCAGAATGTGAAGTTTCATGTCATTTTCATGTCATGTCATGTTCATGTTTTTTCAAGAAGAAGAAACTTTGTGAGTGATGTGCACTTAAAATAAACTGAAGTTAGTTACTGAATTAATGCTAACATCACATATGTACTATTACAAAATACTGTGGTTGGTCCCTTTTATCGCTTTCAGTCCACAAACGAACAGCACCAGAGTTAGCTTGGAAGTGGACAGAGACCCTCCTTTTCAAGCAGTCTCGGCCCGGTTGTTTGGTCAGACCAGAGTTTGACTGACAGCTTTCACACCAGATCAAATGAACTGCAGGCAAATGCACCAGAGTTCGCTTTAACCAAGTCGAACAGTTTAGGTGTGTAGGCATCCATGGTGCAAATGAACTGAAAGACATGAAAGAGCCTATTCATACATGTATACATACATACAGAAGATATTACTGTGCTTTATGAAAAGTCCTCACATAAACGCAGGCGTCGCCTCCTGACAGCAGCAGGTTACAGGGGTGCAGCTTGTCCTTATGAACTGTGGGAGATTTGCCTACAGTGAAGCCAGAGGCCACCACCATATCCTGCAGGAACACAGAAGATAAACAACAACAACAAGCAGAGAAATCAGGGATTAAAACTGAGAGAGAGAGATAAATATACATCCTTCCTCCCAGGGGGAGGACAGATTGAAGCAGCAGATGTTGCATCCTGGGAGACGTTAAGTAAGACGTCACAACAAGCCGCCGATGATAAGCTGGTGTGAAAAGTGGAGATTGTCTTTTGTTTGGCGTGTCAGCTGCCCCCAAGATGGCTTTAAAGCCTCCACTCAGGGCTGACAAAGGCTACAGCAGATAGTCTGAATAATCATGTTACAGAGACACACAGCCTGACAAGAACTCTGTGATCTACAGTCGAGCACAGCGGCTCAGGGTGTGATGACTTCATGTCTTCACCTGGATTTACGGCGCTTTGAGTTCCATCAAGACGGCGCTGAAGGGAAACCAAAAACACAGCGAGATGCTGCTGACAGCAGGATTATCCCTGATGTGTTCACTGTCCCCGTCCAGGTCACAAACAGATTCATCGCTCTGTAAACAACATCACTACTGCTGCTGCTGTGTACAGATGTGTACAGATGTGACAGTATCAGAGTCCAACAATGATTCAGAGTCATTTTGTTTGTTGAGTTCAAGGGAGCTGCAGGAGGTTAGCTGAGCTCAGGATCATCTATTCTGTGAAGCAAACGTTAAGGATGTAATCCTTAAAATTTCAGTCCTGGTTGATTTTGGTGACACCTATGGTCACCATGGTAACAGCAAGTGCCATTTAATACTACAGGTCCCAGAATTCTGGAGGCAGCAATCGCTTCCCGAGCAGCTACAGGTGAGCAACTGGTGGCAAGTACATTGCGTTTCCTGTTTCACAATAAAAGCCACATTGTGTCTCGCCAGTTTTAATATGAAGCAGCGGCAGTAGAAAATGTTAGTATAGCGGCTTTCCAATAAGTCACTGTGGTGCTGCAATGTCGGCAAACGTCTGACGCTGTCACGGTTCGGCCCCTGGGTGCTTTTATTTTGAAGTTCTGTCTTGTGTTCCCGCCTCCTGTCTCAGCCCTCAGTGTTTTCACCTGTTTGTTCTCACCTGTCTCCAATTCCCTCGTTAGTCCCTTCCCTATTTGTACCTGTCCTTTTCAGTTGGTTCTCGTAGCTCCTTGTTCTTCCAGCCTGCCTGCCTACCCGCCTGCCTACCAGTCCGCCTGTCTGCCTGCCCTGCCTGCCCTGGTAGCTTACCTGCCCGCCAGTCTACCTGCCTGCCTGCCCTGCCTGCCTGCCCGCCTGCTTACCTGCCTCCCTACCTGTCTGTCTCCAATAAAATCCCTTTTGTTCCACCCCCACTCGCTGTCTGCGCCTGGGTCCTTCACCTGCTCCCCACACCATAACAAACGCGTGCCGTAAGCATCGGCTGTGTAACGCTCAGTCCAATAATAATGTCCAGATGTTTACCTTTTGCTGCATGTATTGCATACAGTTATTTACAAGGTTTCGTGCATCCAGGTATAACATCATCAATCACACAGATAACAAACTTGAGCCACTGATACGCTACCTGCAGACGCTATGGCCACGGTCAAAAAACGCAACACACCTGGTACATTTCCCTTTCCTCTATAAATGCAGTCTCATTGTAGGTAACTGCCCCCCAGTGCACAAAAAAGTGTATTACACCAAAATAAACAAATACAAATAAATGGATAAATGGCTCTTACGGTTAGCTTTAGCAGTAACTTGACAACTGTTATATAAAGAGTTAATTACTGAATGTAAATACATTGAATGGCTATTGCAGAAAAAATACAGACCATAAATTGATCAAAAATAGGAAAAATCTCATGGATTATAACTTTAAAGGCAAAGGATAATTCTAGTTTATTACAACTTGGGCCTTATTGTTGTAGTTTTGTCCAGATCTACCTCCAAATAAAATGGTTTAGATTAGAACTGCAACGATTAGTCGATCGAAAGAAAATTAATCACAACTTTTTGATAATCGATTGATCGTTTCAGTCATTTTTCAAGCAAAAATGTCAAACATTTGCTGGTCTCAGCTTATTTTTTCAAAGCACGGGATATTCAATTACTTCAAACTATCGGAGGCTTGACACGGCTCAGCACACATTTCTTCAACCTCACCATATGTAAATTAATTGATGTCATCCTACAGATTAATGCCAGACTCGTCAACACATCACATGAAACCCTCAGCTCATTACGTTTTTCAAATCACAGGTTTCATCATCCAGAAAAATACAATTTCCACAGACACACCTTCCTCGTTTTTAATGAAAATAGCATAACGCAGTCTCATCAGCATCACATGAATATTTATTATAAAAAGGCTTTCAAACTGTTCTTCACTCAACCGTCTCAGGCTTAAAACGGAGTAGTTTCTCCAAACTCCTCTAGGACACTTTCTCTAAAAGTCTAAACATCATATCTTTGATGACTGAGTGAACCTACCCCTTGATTGACAGCTTGATTGAAGTCCTTGGCCAGCGCTCCGAACAGGACGACGTTAATGGACGGGTTCTGAGGCGAGGCGTTCGGCCGGGAATCTTCTTCTGCAAAACAGACGCAGAACATGTTTTTAAACTGGAACAAAGTGAGGATGGAGATTCAACATTCAGATCAGGATGGTGAGGCGTTCAGGTGATGATCTCTGTCATACATACAGTCAGGTCCATAAATATTGGGACATCGACACAATTCTCATCTTTTGGGCTCTATACACCACCACAATGGATTTTAACTGAAACAAACAAGATGTGCTTTAACTGCAGACTTTCAGCTTTAATTTGAGGGTATTTACATCCAAATCAGGTGAACAGTGTAGGAATTACAACAGTTCCTATATGTGCCTCCCACTTTTTAAGGGACCAAAAGTAATTGTAATTATGAATTTGTAAACATTAGGACATTAAACATTTTGGTAATTGATTCAAGCAAAAATGCAAAAAATTTCCAGCTGGTCAGTTGTGAGGAGTTGCTGATTTTCTTCCTTATGTGATGATAAACTGAATATCTTTGGGTTTCGGAATGACTGTCAGACAAAACAAGCTATTTAAAAGACATCACCTTGGGCTATAGGGAACTGTGATGGGTGTTTTTCACTATTTCACATTTTATAGACCAAAAGATTAATTGATAAATTGCTAATGAAAATAATTGTTAGTCATAATGTGCACTACATGTAGGGAAAAGCATCCTGTAAAAACAGCTTCATCTTAATTTAATCTGCACTGAGGCTGTCACTTTATTTGAAATTTGAATGCAGGAAAAAATTATTTGAACTGTAACGACCTGTTTGAATTAAAAATGTGCAGTCTGTTGGCACAGCAGGCCATTTGAAGTAATGTTCCTTGTGGTCCAGCAGCTTCATCAGCTTGACCTATAGCACACTCTATTGACCCATCAGAAAACTAAACTAATAAACAACCATACACACAGCCCTAAGCTTTCACAAATCAAACACAAAATCCCACAATGCACCAGCAGGTCAAACACGGTACAACAATACAGAAGAGTGGGCCTGCTCATCCTGCAGCTGGATACACTGTGGGGATGTGTGTGGGGGTGTCAGAGAGTTTAAATGAACAAAAGGAAGGATGTCCCCGCCACAATAAGAGCCTCAGCTCTCTGTGGCTTTTTTAATCAGGCTGCTCAGAGATAAGAAGGCCACAGACAAGAACACAATGAGACACACTGGCCTCCGTTTACTTCTACAATCCAGACCAGCTAAACGACTTAACACAAATACAGTCCTGAAAGGTCCACACACACACACACACACACACACACACACACACACACAGTGAAACACTCCACACCATCAACTCTGCAGTGCTACGCAGCTTTTTAGCCTCTTCAGGCACCTAATTTTGGTTTTACAGCACATTTACTGTCTGGTTCAGTCTCAGCATCTGTTTTCAGCAAACAAGCTCTGATAAACCACCCGCACACAATCAAACCCTTGTGAACCTTTACATGTGAATTCTCATCGTCAACCAACAGCAAATCGTCTTCACAGTGCTAACCTATGAGGGCACAGCGAGCTATCATATTAGATATACAGTGTATATCCAGTTTTATATAACCCTGCAAGTATAAACTGCTCCACAACAGAGATGCAGCATTGTCTGCAGTCAGTCGTCAGACGTGAGGCAGATGCTACAAATATGTCTCTCGAATTGTCCAGTTAGCGACTAGCTTTCTAACAAGCTGGTAGCAAGCTTGGCTTGAGGGCTACTGTGGCTAGCTAGCACTGGCAGGTACCACTACCTGCCAACATAGTAACAGTTAGCTTTCTAGCCGCAGCCAAATAGCCAAGTATGTAACCGAGCTTCCAGCACCAGCTGTTCCCAGAGGACACCCAAAGGAACCTGGCACACTGTAGCCCAGAACTTCATTTTATTAACAAGTCAAAACTTTTTATTTTAGAGTTTGACCTAAATGTTATTCTTATTTTGATTAAATGAGTTTGGCGGTGGAAGACAAATATTACAACTTCTTATAGGAGTCAATGTAATGTTAGTAGTTTGTATGAGTTTATGTTGTAACAACCCAAGGGAGGCTTGTAGGGAAGCCTCCCAGCATGCACTGGTGCAAAAGACTCTTTGATCAAGAGCAGACCAGTGCTTGCATGGCATGGCAATATGAAAACAACAATACTATAACATTTTACATGCTAAAAAAAAAAAAAAAAAAAAGACACTTATTTCAGTCCCAACTCTTGACTTTTAATTTCAGTCTCAGATGAGCAAAATATATTGATTCAACTTCAAATATATAGTGTGAATTATGCCTAATTTTTTTTTCCAAGTTGAGGCAAGGCAGTTATTTTGGTTTCCTCTGCTCAGTGCACTTGCAGTGAAGTTAAAGACTGAGTTTTTTTTTTTTAAACTTCCAACAAAAAGCTGATTTCCCTCTGTGACAGGCAGGTTGCTTTAAAGTACAACAGCGCTCACTTCTACATCCATACCAGCCTGCTCTGAAAACTAATTCATAACACACAGAACCCAGCAGACGGCTGCTTGGACCAAATTCAGGTACAAACGGACCCCCGACACACACACAGAAACACACGGTGAGTGTTACCTTGGATGACAGTCTTCAGGATGAGGTTGTCAGCTGCTAACGACACCAGCGGGCCTTTACGAACCACCTTCCCCTGGAAAAATTTAAAATAACACTAAACTTAAAGAGATAAACTGAAAATGCATTTAGCACCGACTGAAGCTCTGCAGAATTTCACTGATGACCCATCAGCTGATCTAAAAACAGAAAACTGAGCAGCGTTGATGAGCGCCTTGGAGAAATTAGCTGTGAGACAGAAGGTGCTGTGGTTTTCATAAACATATTCCTGCAGCGTACAAACAAGGAACAATAGCCTCAGGTAAAGAAACTAGAATTACCGCCCCGTGGCTGTATGCCTCTGCCAACCAGTCAAGTTGCAGTTTACATCCATGTCTGTCCAGACTCATAACATATGTAGTGAATACTTGAAAGGAACTGAATAAAAAAGGTATAAAGTGTAAATTGAAGTTAGTGTAGATACAGGTCTTTGAGAGAAATATCAGTATTATCAGTCGTATCAATTTGTAAAAATGAAAAGCCTCTGATCACAGGCCTGCTGTAAACAAACCTTGACTTTTTTGTTGGTGTAGTCGGTGCTGGTGTTGATGAGCGTGATAGGAATCCTGGTCAGGTGTGTTGGTACCTGGGCACCTGGCCCCACCCCCGCCGACAGCACACAGACAGGCATCACTTCCAGGTGACCTGAGGGACATAAATCGAAAAACAAGATTAATTTCTGTACCAACAAACTGGGTTTGTCAGAGTAGACTTCAGTCTCTGGTTTAATGGGACTGACTCTAGGTTTGTGAATGATGATGTCACAAATGAAACATGCGAAAATGTTGAGTTCATGTTTATCTGGTTTGGACAAGAGTGAGTGTCAGTGGTTTCAGGCTTTAATCCATCGTCTGTCTAAGAAGACAGGACACACAGCTGCTGACAGACACTGATCCAACCTGTGATCTCTGGTTTTAAGGTCTTTGATTTGAAGTCCAGTCTGACTGTCCAACCAACACAGACGACTCATCACCAGAATAAAAGCTACCTGACAGGAAACACCAGATCCTGTCGACAGCACGGCGGGAGAGTTAAAGTCTGTGAGGCGTTACAGAGAGAAACCCAGAAAAGTGTTGGCCACGCTCCCAGCAGGTAGCACGTTGCTTCCTGTCAGAGCTCGTTAGTTTGATTTCTGGCAGATTTGACTGGCGAGTCCCTCGGTGGTACCTCGTCGACCGAGGGCGGCAGAGCGGGAACAGCCTGCGAGGCAGACGAGCTGTTCACTCAGCCGTACGGTCAGCTGCTCAGTCAGGCAGAAAACCCAGCCAGAAAAAAATAAAATCAAATAACCCTCTCTGATTTAGACCAGAGGGGAGGAGCCGGAGGCCTGAATTAGAGCACGATGAGTGATTCATTCATGAGTTCAGAGCTGCGCTGTGTAAAGGGACCACAGACGATTTCTGCTTCTGACCTACAGCTCCGTCAGTCTGCCTGCCCCCAAAACATCACAAACCTCACAGGGCTGCAGGTTCACTGACTCACCTGCACCTGCAGGTTCATCAGCCAGGACGCTGGAGCTGCAGCTCAACTGGCAGCTCAGAAAGATTTCAACAGCTTACACACCGAAATGTCTGTCACATAAAAACAGGCAAAACGCACTGCAACTTAAGAAAACACACACAAAAAAGACAAAGCTTCATTCTTTTGACAGCATACAACGCATTTAGAAAACAAATGCTAAAACCCAAGGTAACATGGAGCTGTTTTGTCCTGTGTCAATGTTCTTGTAATGTATTTAATATTCAGTTATCAAACCACCCGCGAAAGCATTGGCAAGGCAACTGTACACAAGTTGCAGATTCAAATACATCATCAGCGGTTGCTCGCTCCACTTGAAAGCGTCTTTCGTCAGATGGACGTAACCCTTTACGTGCTTGTCCCTGTAGTGTTCCTGCTTTCCTTCACACACAGCCGTGCTGGCATTTTCCTTGAAATGCTCCCAGGTCTTGGGGTGAGAAATTAGCGGTACAGATTTCCCTGAATATTGATCCCTGCTCCCATTCACACATGACTCCAGGCAGGAAATGTTCCTGAACATTTCAGGGATAGACTGCATGTGTGAAAGGGGCTTAACATTGAGGATATCATTCAAATAAATCTTTCAATTGTTAATTTACAGTGGTGAAAAATGCTTGGCATCTCTATTGGCAGCTCCATGGCCACACCGCATCCTGCTGGCGACGTGACAAAAACCCACCTGTATGATAAAACCCTGACACCTGGACCTGCAGGACCATAACTATACATGCAGCGAGCTGGCCTGTAGCCTCCTGTAGCTGGTTTGTATGTCAGCTTCAGTAAATAAATGGTGCAGACTGAGCTGTGAGTCCCTCCCGCAGAGCAGCAACATATCAGAGACCACCAGTTGGCTGTAGACAAGTCTGCCAATCCCCGCGGTGAGACAGCAGCTGATCCCTGCCAAATGACGGCCGGGCCACCCCGAGCAGACGGCGGCCTTCCTGCTCCTCTGAGCGTCACCGAAACCCACCGCTCAGCTGCCCCGGGACGCTCATTAACTCAGAGGGTAACTCAAGTTCATCCCAACAACATCGTTGAACAGGAACAGAGAGGCTGAGAGGGACAGAGGACAGAGCTCCACACAACCATGGGCTCAGTACAGCAGTTAGAGGACTGCAAACCTGAAAAGCCCAACATGACTGTTGGGGTGAGAGGAAGCTCAATGGTCTAAATGAGTCAATGAGTCTAAAATGCAGGGCTGGAGAAAAATCTAAATGGGGAAAAAAAAAAAATGAACTAATTTGCAGGTTGGATTTAACAATAAATCCTAAACATGTGAGGGGCCATAAGATATTGTTTTGCAGACTGGATCTGGCACCTGAGTTGGTAGTTTTAGACTTAAAGTGGCTATAATCAATATTTTTATAATAAAGTATCAAATGACAATGTGAAATGTGTCGCTCATAGTTGTGAACCTACAGAGAATTATCAGCTGAATCTGCAGCTCCCCTCGACGGAGCTTTATAGTGACTTTCAGCTCATTGTTTATCTGTCCGACCTACAACTTTACTGTTCTGGTTCCCTCTCAGCGCTCTCATAGCGTCGTTTTCACTTCCTGCTCAGCAGCAAACAGCAGACAGACACAGTCAGAGACGAGCTGGGGAACATAGTGGAGCATTTAGCAGCTAAAGAGCCAGATATTTCCCTCAGGAGTTGGTGGAAACCAAAAACAGAGCTAACAGAGAGAATACTGGACTTAGATTCATCAGGTGACACAAACACGACTCCACATGAAGGATCATGTTGCTCTGTGACTGCTGGATGAGGAAATCAGAAACGGTTTGCTAACAAGTTCAAATATATCAACTTTTAAAAAACGATATGTTGTGTTTACAGCTTGTTTCTGCAGGTTTAACCTCTCAACATGGCCGCTGTTCAAGTTGACGAAAACAGGAAAAGCCACATTCATCTCTTTGTTAAAACGTTCTCAATGGTCACATGTCTGGTTGCTGGTGTGTTACTAGCTAGTTTCCATCCAAATGTAGCGCACATTTTAAACAGCATTCCCATAAAAATCGGCAAAATAATTCACGTGTTTCCATTCACGACCGTTGAGTTGGGCGCATTGATGTAAAACATCCAGTCAGGTGCCATTAAACCACCACAGAAGAAGAGGGCGCAACAAGCTGAGGTAATCAAAAAAGCGCCAGTAAAACCTCAAACGATGGAAAACCATGCAGAGATGGAAATATGGCATTTATGTTTGTTTTATGTATTAATCAGACATATGTCTTCAGTCGACACATTAGGAGGATAAGCAAAGTTAATGTAGTTATAAACACAAACAGCACAACATCACAGTACACTGCACACGACTCCCTCCCACCATCCACTGACAAAACTCCTAACTCGCATAAATAATTGCTGTTTTACAATCTCCAATTTTCCAAAGTATACTCATTAATTATGAACAGAGGTGAACTCCAGCACACACAGCTCAGTGTTGGCTGCAACCTGAAGGTTCATTTTCTACACCATAAAACCTCCAGCTGCCACAGGCGTACGCTCCAGCAGTTTCACCTATTGAATAAATAAAAAAATAAACTCACACAGCTCAGCAGGTGATTTCAGGGGTGTTTTATCAGGTCAGGAGCAGCTTGCGAGTGCAGAGCAGAGGGAGTGTGTTGGGGGAGAGTAGCTCTGCAGCGCTCAAAGAACCCCATTTATTAAAACCATACCTCAGCACTGAGTCACAAGCTCTCTGTGGACAAGAGCAGGAAAAAAAAAGAGTGACAGACAGACTGGACACAGACTGTTTTAATTGTCTCACATACGCATTACACTTCCTCCAGGGGAAAAAATAAAAATAAAAAGGGTACATTTTTTTAAAAAGCCACTTGGTTGCTGCTTCAACCTGCAGCTCCTCATACTACACAACCATTGGGTACAAAACATGTAGCCTGGTTCCAGACATCTGAATCACAGTTCATACCATCAATATTTTGATGAGAAAAAAAATGGACGAGATAGCATTCATGGTTGATATGGCTTTCACATTATGTAGCATAATGCATAATGTGAAAGATGTCACTTGTAGTGACAAACTCTGCTTTTTATCCTCTTTCAGCTCTGGTTTTACTTCACATCTCCTGCCTGGTTCAGTCTCACGGGCAAATTAGTGATATTCTTCTTCCAGATATCCGCTCACAAGCACACCTGGCATGACGGTGCCTTCACCTGGCTACAATCACTGCTGCCATGATCACTGGAAAGTCTGGGCGTGACACCCCTTTATAAAAGCGCTTCAGAAAGTTAGCACCAACTCTCTGAAGACGCTAATAATTTTCTCTCTAACTGCATGTGGTTGTTAGCGCCGTTGTTTGTGAATTGGACTTTTTTGCATGGAAAGCAGCCAATTTTGCGCCAAATGTCTGCATATTCTGCCCAGCACCAAACTGCAGACAGACACAATTAGAGAGTAGCTGGTGAAGAAAGTGGAATATCTAGCAGCTAAAGACACATATTTTTCTCAGGAGTTGGTGGAGACCAAAAACTGAACTAAAGGAGAATGAATATTGGATTTACATTCATCAGGTGAACACAAACACGACTCCAGTGGAAGGATCATGTTACTCTGTGTTTGTTGGATGTGAAAGTAGGCAGCTGGTTGTCGAGGTTTCTGCCTGTTAAAAGGGAGTTTTTCCTTGCCACTGTCGCCTAGTGCTTGCACATGGTGGGAATTGTTGGGTCTATGTAAACATAAAGAGTACGGTCTAGACCTGCACTATATGAAAAAGTGCCCTGAGATAACTTTGTAAATGATATGGCGCTTTAAAAATAAAAATAATAACTTTATTTATATAGCACCTTTAAAAACAGAGTTTTAAGTGCTTTGACAGAAAGCAAAAACAGGACACTCAGAAAGCAATATAACAACAGAAAGCAAGATAAAAATGAATGATCAATAAATACAAGTAAAAAGAATCAAAAACTGTAAAAACAGTAAAAGCAATAAAAAAGACGATATAAAGACGTCACATAAAAGCAAGTCTATAAAAATGAGTTTTAAGAAGTGATTTAAAAGAAGTTACGGATTCTTCGAGCCTCATCTCCTCAGGCAGCTCGTTCCAAAGCCGAGAGGCCCTGATGGCAAAAGCACAGTCCCCTTTAGATTGAAGCCTCAACTTTGGAACGACCAGAAGGGCCCCACCCGAGGATCTAAGGCTGCGAACTGGCTCATATGGGGTCCACATTTCTGCTATATAGTTTGGGGCCAGATGAATGTAGACCAGAATGAACCGTTATACTGAAGAACATTTTTTCTTTTCATGTCGTTTCATCTGATTCATCATCAAAAGAGGCTTAAAATATTCAGTATTTCAGAAGAACTGGAGGAGGTACAATGACACACACCGTCTGTGGAGTGGAGATGGGGGTTTTATCTATACATTCCCACAAATCATCTGTCTTATCTCCTCACCCCCGGGTTGAAAACACAGATCTAAAAGGTTTATTTCAGTGCAGACTGGAGGAGTTTCCTCTGCAGTAGGAATCAGAGAAATCCTCCCAGAGGGCAGTGAGAGATGAACCTTCTCTCACCAGCAGCAGCTGATAAGAAGCTGACACAGGCTCAATAATCTGTGTACACACAGAAACAGGACAGCATGCAGCTGTTCATTACAGCCACGCTATGAACAACATAATATTAGGGCTGCAACTATTATTTTCATTATCGATTCATTAAATTATTTATCGATTAATTGTTTGTCTATGAAATATCAAAAAAAAAAAAAACTGAAAAAAGCCCCCAATCACAATATCCAAGAGCACAAGACAATGTTTGTCTAATATGGGAACAAACAGCATCAACAGCAATTTAAAACTGGAGCGATCAAAAACAGGAAGGCTTCATGCTAACATGTGATTAAATACATTTTTTTTAAAAAACAAGGGGAGATAGAAATATAGGCCTGTTTCAAATAAGGGCCTCGTTCTTGCAGTTGAAGCAAATAAAGCCACTCTGAGAATTTAAGGTAAATAGCTGGTTTAAGGGGTGACGTTGGCCTATGGGAACATTTTGAAATTACACCCAAATCTTATAGAGTGCTGCAGGGATGATATATTTTTATAGTCCAACCCGGAAGTTAGCAACGCCCTGGTTCCCTCCACAAAAAGCCAAAGGGATTTTTCCATTGGATTTTGGATCACTGCAGAAAATAAACTCTGCGGCAAACAAAAGTTAATGATACTTACACGCTTTGTTCAGCCAAATAATCTTCACAAATGTACACCACTTTATGATTTTGGATCGTGAATGCAATTGCCAGGAGTAAAAAGCTAACGTTAGGCTAGAAACTGAACTACACCACGGTCGCATGACTTCAACGTCACCACCACTAAGCTTGTAAGTTGGTTTTGCACACTTACCTCTTCTACAATAGGCTTTGGGAAAGTTTGAGTCTGTAAAGGCGGACGAGTGAGGAGATGAGTTTCTGTGTTCGGCGTGACGACGTTTAATGTCCTCAACAACCTCTGTAGTCTCATTTACCCACTTGTTAGCAACCGCCTTTTTTAAGACACGTAAAAGCTTCAAAATTCACGAGTGGGGTATTTACTGACATATTTTATGTCGTAGAACAAAACGTGAAAATCTCTTAAACTTGTGTTAACCACAGACCTTATTTCAGGCAAAAACCCATTCAAGAAAGCCACTGACTTGCAGACGAGAGAACAGGAAGAGCAAACATGCTAACTCATTTCCAGGCTTTAGGACTCATTCCTGCAGAACTCTATAGCTGTATTATTACAAATAATTTATCTTTAACTCCAGTGAACATAAACTGATCTCCTTTATCAGTGTAGGCTGCCATGTTTTGTTATCAGCACCTCAGAAATCAAGTGAGACAGCAGAAGATGTGAATTAATCCATCCTGCCAAACCTCAGCCAATCAGGACGGAGCGAGGCAGAGGGGAAAACAAACATGTCAGACAGAGAGTGACGGCTGTGTTGAGACGCTGCCTTCGCAGGGTTTTTTTTTTTATTTATTTTTTTTCCCCTCCTTCTCTGACAAACAGCCACTGAGTGTCGAAATCACAAACTGTCCTCTCTGTTCGCTCAGCCGACGCCGGAGCGTTTTCCAAAACACAAACCTTATTTACTCCACATTTGCATAATCTTTTTCTCTTTTTGTGGGGATGAGAGAGACAGAGAGAGAGGGAGGCTCAACAGAAGCAGAAAACCCAACTCCCAGAATAGATCTGGAGAGAGGATTGTCCCGGCGTAAGTGTTTCCATGCTGGAGTGAGTGAGCGGTGTTTTTGTGTTTCTGTATGAAGAATCAGTAGCTGACCGACACGCTGCTCTTCATCTACAGCCTCTCTGGGCCGACACTCCTACACCTACACCTACACCACAGCCACTTCCTGTTCTGTTCACCTGTCCTGTTACATCACAGGGAGCACCCCCACATTTTGGATATTACTAGTTCATCTAAGCAAACGACAAATAATGACACTGTGATTACATTTGTGATTATTCTCTATAAATTTAACTCCAGGATGTTATAGGGTAAACTCACAGGGCTGCACAATTAATCGAATATTAATCTCAATCACGATTTTGGCTTCCCACAATTAAATGAACATGACTGACTGCGATATTGACGTTTAAACTGCAGGCCTCGCTCACAGAAAACTTGCGCTTCCTAAACTAACAGACAGCCACCAGGGGGCAATAGAGATGTTTTGGCTTCACATTTGGGGAGCTGTCATGCCACTGCACGCGCACTCCGCAGCGGCAGCCTGTGCAACAATTTCCTGGATGTTGAGGCTGCAGTCCAGAGTAGATTTTATTTATATTTCGCTTCTAGGAGATGCAGTGAACTCAAGTGAAGAAGAACCTTACTTTAAGTCTCATTTTGATGCAAAGATTTGTTAGGTATGTAGTCCAACACGGAAGTGAAAGCAGTGCTCTGTTAATTTAATTGTGAAAGTGCAATGAAAATATTTTGTCCCTAAAAATCAATGAATAATCATGATCACAATATTGATCAAAATAATAGTGATTATCATTTTGGCCATAACAGTGCAGCCCTAAAGCTTATTGTGTTTCTACATGAATATAATCTGATAAAATAATGTTATTTTTCCCCCCTAACAAGTCAGCCAGATACATTTTCTATAGAAAAACTGATTGTGCTCAAATTGTTTAAAATATTACATTAGGTGGTATGTTTGACATTACTTTAACTTTTCAGCTTGATCATTTGTCTAGATAAAGACTCAAACTTTGTTGGTCTTTTTTGAAAAGCACACAGTGTGTTCTCAACCTTTTCAAACATCACATTGATAAAGAGTGGTTTCTCTTACTTGATGAAACCATCTTTGAGTATAAAAACGGTAGTACATGCAGGGGGCATAGTAACTAAACAACAAAGAGTTTCATTTTGTATTTTGGCTTGGTCCCGGAATTAATTAAAACTTAGATGCTACAGCTGAGTAAATTTGCCATTAACAGATGTCTTACAGTGTGCGTAACCACCGACAAATTGTAAACACATTATTCAAATGTAAGTGAAATCGTGGCTCTTGCAATATGAAAGATGCACTTTCAGATTGGTAAAAGTGATTAATCCTTCAAGTTCAACCTATCAGTACACGGATCACTACACAGCCAGCAACATGTAGTCATATTTCAGTTTCATGTAGCACTGACACAGAGCAGGTATCTCAGCCTCTTCAGCAGGAAACCAGTCAGAGTCTGGATTCTCTTTTTTACTCCAGTGAACAATGTTTCAGGTTAAAAGGGTGAGAAAAGTGACAGATGGTCTCTGTAATGCAGCGACCATCGAGGCAAAGAGGAGAAATACCAGGATGCTACAGCCAGATGAAAGTCCAGCATCCTCGCCCACTCATACAGCTGTCCAGCAGGAGGCCGCCAAGGTCACGCACTGTGTGATCTATCCCACAGCGAGCGGCCGCCACTTCAAAAGCAGGAGGGAGTGCTCGACTTTTAACTCCCAGGCGGCTGGAGAGAGGATGAGCAAGCTCTTCAGAGCTCATAAATATGTGTGTGTATGCACAGGCACACATTCCTGCTGACAGCCATGTCTATCAAATGAAAGACGACCTACAGTATAGGATGCCTTTTTCTGGTGCCGGTAACGTGCCAAGAAATGTAGCACTGCACCAGCAAACAGGTGAGGAAGAAGAAGAAGACTGCTAGCAAATGTAAACATGTTTGTAAGCAATGCAGATTTTTTAATATTTTTGCAAATGTTTTATGCAAAAGAAAATGCATACAACATGTTTGATGTAGGGCTGTGCGATATGATGACTTAACATGTGATGATAGAAAAACACCTATCGTTTCATATTATGTTCTGTTGTTTATTTCATTGTGTTGCAAATCACAATCTTTACGGCAATACTTTTCGTTTCATTTGGACGATCCTTTGCATTCTTTTAAACGGCACGGATGCAGGCAGGAAATTTGCATGAAGGCAACACAAACAAACATGGAGGAGAGTGAACGTGACACAGAACGGGGTAATTACGAACAGGAGAAGGACTCAAACTCCACGTACAATAAACCAACAACAGCTCTCGACAGGAAATCATCTTAATGTATTGTACTACTTTAAAAACTTATATAACAATTGCAACAAAACAAAAGTGCAAAATCAATTTTCTGAGTTGTTAGGCCCCCTACCGTCATGCCTCCATCTGATTAACCAAGCAGAACAATTCAATAAAATATCAGCAGTAAAAACAGCCTATTTGAAGAGAGGAAGTGGAAGAAATAAAGAGGAAAATAAGCTCTGAAGTGGCCCATTACGGCTGACACTGCTGCACCTTAGAGTGATGTCTTCTTCTACTCCTGCGGCTCAAAGCTCACTGACTGTTCACTTTTAGATTTTAATCATTTTGATCAAAACTACAGGGAGGTTAATAAGCTCTAATTTCTACATTACAAGCAACCAATAATAGACAAGTCAAGGGTTAGAGGTCACAGCACTCTGACATCATTTTATATTACTGCTAACATTGAACCACTGCATAAGAACAAATGTCAAGTACAATCAACCTTCAAGAACGCCTGATCTAAAATTACATCAGCACTGTATAGCCTAATGTAATAAAAGTAGCCCCGGTTTGTGCCTCCCATTTATTAGCATACATTCGGGCCATCAGTTTCTCTAAAGGATAATTAACCAGCGGCGCTAAGCAACCACGTACTGTACACCTAGTAAACAGTATCAGCTCAGCTGGTCCACCTGTCACCGTTCGTGTCATGCAGTCTAAGGGGGTGTAATAAACAACTAACATGAACACATACAGATATGCCGAAACATTTCTGTACCGATACTTAAATTATCTCAAGTTCGGCTACATTACAGCAAGTTAACGGTTAGCTAGTTAGCCTGCTAGCCAACTTTACCAAACACCACCAGGGAAGGCAGGTTAGCTTCCTGATTAGTATGCACATAATCGTTTTACAGTGACAAATATACACTTAAAATATAGTGTTGGAAGTAAGCTTGTGAACAAAGAAAACTGTAAGAACGCATAGCGAACGAGATAGACCCTGTTCTGTCGTTTAATCGAACGTCATGTGAACTCCGTTACAAAATCCTTCGGTTTAAAGTTGTATTGATTCTCTGCAACCATACACCGAAAATAGAAGATAATGTACACGTTTTTATGAATATATAAACTCTACTGGTAAATTCGGCAAACATATATAACATAATGCAGCACGTAATTTAAATAATATTTCAACTGTCCCCTCGGACCGCAAGTGGTGGAAATTAGCATGACTTGGGGGGCAAGGAAGACTGCGAGAACCAACAAAACAAAACAAAAAATCTACATTTTATTGTTGCGTATTGGGTGTATGCCGAATTTTAAAGTGGAATGTACAGGTTTGTTAAATGTCTAAACCCGTACTCTACGTGGTGCACGGTTGTGCCAATATGTAATGCAACCCAAAACGTAAGGAATTTTAAATTGGGTCTGGCCACACATTCTCTTCCTAAAAGACAACGGAGGTTTGAGCGGCGTCAAACTGTCACCAAACAAGCTTCCTACAAACGACAACATTTGGAATACAGTTAATAAGGACCATCGTGGTAAAATGGCTATCTTTAGCAACCATTATGTGAACGGAAACACGGCATTACATCCTGGAAATAGAAGAGGAAAACTTACGGCTGTCGGGGTTTTGGTTTGTTTTCCCTCGCTTGGTTTCGAATTGACAGGCGGCTGTAATGCGCATGCGTGTAGGGTTCCCCAGGAACACACTATTTATGTTGACTGTACTGAAAGTAATAGGGAACAGATAATAAAATCCTAAAAACAATAATAAAAAATAAAGCAATAGAAAATACAATGTGGCCAGAGAAAATGAGATAAATAAATAGAATAAAAAATACAAATTTGAAATTGTATAAATAATAAATACAATAAAAAGTTATACATACAAGCTTTTTTTTAAAAACCTTTTGTTTAATTGTTTTTATTGCTTACATGTCAACTGACAGTCCCTCCACATTCATCTTTTACTCTTGAACTAAGAGTTCATCTGCTTTCAATGATTGCCCTTTAACTGACACTCAAGTCTTCACACTAAGTTTTCAAACCTTAAGTTCTTCACTCCCACAGTGTCCACTGTGCATACACTATTTATTCCAACTGCTTCCATTGCTTACACTTCAACTAATACATCAAACAAGGTATCTACTTAAAAATTATACACTTTAATTGACACTTGAACTGACAGTTCCTCATATCAGAAATCCCACTTCAACTGACCCTTTCAGGTCAATGTGTCACTTAAACTTTATCTAACATTTAACATTCAGCACTTGAAATTAAACAGAATATTCAACTCCTTTCGACACTTTGACTTGAACTGATAGGTTGGTGCTTCAACTTCAGCTATTACAGATGTTTCAAAGCTACAAGGACTCAAACAAGTTCAGACATTGAAGCGGTTTCAAATCTTTCGGCAGCAAAATTTGTACAGAATATGTTTTCTTCAGAAAATGTTGTCTCCACCCCCTTTTGCCCAAATTAGGACTTCCTGGCTCCAGAACCTCACAAAGGTGGTGATAGTGGTTGACCAAATTCCAGGCTTAAATTACGTCCCCACAAAAAGCTGTGGTGGACCATGCAGATGTTACATTATGACTTAGATACTTTGATGTATATGAATATTTTTCCATCATTGCACTGAAGGCAGCCTTTCCAGAGGTTCACTCTGCACTGTGTGACAGCAGTTTTCTGTTCTGGCCGTCTGACAGCCAGGAGCTGGAGTCTGTCAAGGAGAGGAGGTGTGATACTGACATCAGGCAGGTTGACCTGCCAGCGTCCAGACTCTTGACTGCAGCAGCTGGAAGCGACAGCAGACAACTGAGGACTTCACACTCCGTGACTCCGCCCCCTCCCCTTCGATTGGCGTATTTGAGAGGCATTTCTGCAGCACTCCATCCTGTCAGGAGTCAAAATAATGTGAGCTGCTGAAGTGTAGATGCCGCCGGCATCAGGAACCCACCCTGGGAGAGTCTATGTCCTTTTCAACACCACTGAGTGTCCGGTCTGAGACGACATGCATCTGTGTTATGATCCATCCTGGCCTATTATTACCTACATCAGCTGTCATGTTTAAACAGGTAATCTCATGGAGATCCAGAACACATATACAGTGTAGAATATTTTCCTGCCACATGGTGCACATTGGTGATATAAACCTATATGACGCCGTTCTCCTGAACTTGCTAAGTTTGAACTCACAAGGACACGAGTCCCCAGTTGGTGTACTTGTACTGAGAGAGGCCTTTTGTCTTTGCATAGTCTCGCATAGCCAGACCTATGTCCACACTTCGTTTTAGCACTGGAGAAAGGTCTGGCTGAACCAATTATTTATTCTGGTATCGGGGTAAAAAAACGCTCTGTCTTGTTTGTATTTCTTTAAACCAATCACAATCGTCTTGTGCGGCGCTAGGCCCAGGATGCAGGGACGGTGCCCTTGCAAAATTGTGTAAATCTTAACACGCAGATAGCGGAAGGGGAAGTGAAATACTCAGCCAATGGCAGGCTTATACCCCCAGTCTACTTCCTGTGAGTCAGACTAGTCTTTGCACCCTAGCTGGTATCACTGATCATATGACAAATGTCTTAGAGGCTTGCCAGAGGTGGAGCTAAAAATCTAAATTGCATCCAGTGGCACTAGAGGACAAGTCAGGATGTCACCAATATTATTAGGAATCACCCTCTGATGAGCACGAATAACCAGAGTGAATTTCACATCAATCTGTCAAGTAATTATTGAGATATCGTTCTGTGTATGAACCTGGATCAATCAGCATCATTATGCGCAGGGCAGAAACAACAACTTCCCTCTCATCAAACAGCAGCTCCGCTCTGAGCTATCACCGGTGTCATATTCATGTTACATTATAGATGGAAACCTCAGAAGCTTTTACAACCAGATTACTGACTGTTTAATTAAATTGAAAAATGCCAAACACTCACAGCGCCTGTGATAGAGAGCATAATTCTGCTGCTGTATTAGCAGGAGGCTCATTACTCAGCACTAATGAGTTTCTCCTGCAGAGACGCACCACAGCAGCAGGCCCGAGGTTCAGCTCCTGTTTTATGTTTCTAATCAACCGTCCTCCTCTGTGAAGAATATCACCAATAAACTACATACATGAAGCCGTCTTCCAGATGGAAAACAACAATTTCCATATTGTTCTATTTGGCCCTGTTGCTGCCTGGGGGAGCAAGGGGGATCATTAGCTGATCCTGACAGATGCTGTTCACACTGACCTCAGGATCATGCTGCTGCTGCTGCTGCCTTCAGTTAGGAAATGGGAATCTGACCCCAAATGTCCAAATGGCTGTGTTGCATCTCCACCTTCGTTTCAACATCCGCTGGACGTGTTTCAGAAGCAGCACGGCTTCAAGCTGGCAGATTTTGTGCTGTTCATTTTTCCTCACTTTTCAGGGTTATGCATTTTACTGAATTTTGTGTGAATGTCTCTTTCACATCAGCTGGAAACTTAACATTACAGATATCTTATCCGCACCCTCTGGTTTGTCTTTAAGATCTCACTCTGCTTTGAAAACACTTGTTGTGTGGTCTGACCACATCTAAAGTCTACATGTCCACACTGGAAGGCGGGGTGAAAAGCCTGCTGTCATAGCCTCCTCCCGGCTGCATCCCACTGCCTCCCCGATCCAACAGGTTCGTGTCTTCTGTAAGTCTAGTCTCAACGCCCTCAATCGTACAAATCTGGATAACGGAGCAGACTTTCATGAGACGTTCACAGTTCACTTGCACTCAGTTGTTCAAAAGTGCCAAAGTGAAAGTAATTGTGTGAAGAATGAAAGAGCTTGAGAGAGAAGATCAAACTCTGCCTACTTTCACACCTCCACACCACCGCCAGTCACTGTGTAAAATTGCTGGATTATGATGATTTATCTAATCTAATATGTAATTTGATCTAATCTAATCTAGTCTAGTCTAATCTTGACTAGTCTATTCTCTAGTCTGATCTCATCTAATATAATATAATATAATCTAGTCTAGTCAAATTGTCTATTCCCTATTCTAATCTAGTATAATCTAACCTGGTAATCTAATCTATTCTATTCTCTAGTCTAATCTCATCTAATGTAATAGTCTAGTCTAGTCTAATCTTGTCTAGTCTCTAATCTAATCTATTCCCTAGTCTAATCTAATCTAATCTAATCTAGTCCATTCTTTAGTCTAATCTAACCCTGTCTAATCAAATCTAATGTAGTCTTTTCTCTAGTCTAATCTAATCTAATCTAATCTAATATACTCTAGTCTAGTCTAATCTAATATACTCTAATATAATATATAAAATACATATAATACATGCTCTAGTTTAGTCTATTCTCTAGTCTAATTTAATCTAATCTAGTTCCATCTATTCTCATGTCTAATCCAATGTAATATAATCTTTTCTAAACTAATCTAATCTAATCAAGTCTCAGGGAACTGAATAAAAACCTCCAGCAGACAGAGGCTCTATCGCCAGCACTCATAAATAATCCCATGAAAATAACCAGGAGGTCAGATGCAGGCTGAGTGGGTGTCGGTCACCCAGCAGCAACACAGATGACACAAAAATAATGTCCATAAATCCTGACGCCAACTTCCCAGCAACCTCAGGGGCAAGGAAGAGGGGGGAGGAAGAGGAGGAGGATGACAGGGTGGCTTACTCGTCCTGTCCACCCCACAGATGAGCTCCATCATCCCCGTAAGTCTCAGGCCAGGCCCTGAGGAGCGGTGGTGTTATATGGTGTTGTTGCAGACGGAGAGCCGACAGCTGTTCGTTAAACTGACAGCAGCCGGTGTAACAACAAGAAAAGAAACTGGATTTAGCCCGTATTTGCCCTTTTTAAAAAAAATGTATTTGTGGAATACATGCGGAGGCACAGAGTTCCCAAAGTCCTTGATGATGTAATTATTTCTTATCATGATCATTTATAATAGCGTCATTTATGTGAGATCAAGATGTTAACTTGTGGGACAAAGTCCTTATGATCCAGATTTGATAAGATTTTCTACTCTATGTAGAGAGTCTACAACAATGCTATTGCTAGCATATAGCATATATACTATATGTACTTGCTGATAAATGCTAATGTTAGCATGGCAGCATGCTCACAATAACAAGGCTAACATGATAATGCTTAATGGTTACCATGTTCGCCATCTCAGTTTAGCATGTTGGCATGCTAATATTTGCTAATTAGAACCAGAGACAAAGTGCAGCTGAGGCTGATGGGAATGTCATTAGTTTTGCAGGTATTTGGTCATAAACCAAAGTCAATTTTGACCTGATGATGGCGCTAGAGGAAAAGTTAAGGCATCACAGTTATTACAATTCATCCAGCAGGGAACATGAATGTATGAGCCAAATTTCATGGCAAATTTTTCATTATTTTTTCCTGTATAATGAAGCTTATGGTCCAACCCTGTCTCCTTGAAAGTACATTAAGGTACAAAAATGTTTAATTTATAACATTTTGAAGGATGTGTAATTGGTGCCTGGATTATTCACTTTTTTTTTTTGCAGTCTACGAAAGTCCTTCATATTCGTACCACTTTAAAGTTGCAAGGAGGTGTTCAGGATGGATGTCTGGATGCACACAGTGCAGGATTCACATCCTGAGTCCTGCATGTGGTTAGATTTACTGGAACACTTCGGTTAAGATTGGGAAAGATTGTTTTAGTGAAATATTGAAAATATCAAGTCACTGTTGACATTTTTAACATGTAACTAAGACCACCATCTTTCCTTTGACCAAGTGCCTTTAGTTGCTTAAACAAAACCATTAAAAACTATCATGCTTTGGTTGTTGGATAATGATATTGTAGGAAAACAAATTAAATGCATTGTCACAGAACATTTTGCAGTTACATTCAACATTTAGTGACTTTGCAGATACGTTCATTAAAACCATTTCCTTTATTTCTTAATGTTGATAAAAACATCTGAGCAGCACTGGATTTCTTTTGTGTGTGTTTTTTGTATTTCAAATTAGTAAGATAAAACTGGAATTTGCCAGGGCCAGGGTTGTACAATGAACACGTACCTACATTAAAGTTAATAAAGAAAATATAACTTGCATCACAGCTATTCTTTGATGGTTTCTTATAATGTTTTGTATATTGTATTATGTATATGTGTCCTGTTTCCATAGTGGTATTTTTAGTGTAATATCCAGAGGCAGAGGAGGAGTCAGGATGGATCTGTTGCCTCAACACTGTAGATAAAGTGCAGTTTTCAACCAACAGCAGCAATTAAGAGGTAGTGCACTTGAAAAATGTCACTAAAACAGGCCAAAAACTGCTGCCTGCTGTTTTTTCTCTCACAATGCTTTGCTGATCCAGTTGTTTTAATGGAGGCTGATTTTCACAGTTGACATTCCTGAACCAAACATCCGGTTTTCTAGCCAACACCGATTCTGTGGATCAGCTCCCGACATCTTTAGGAGGTTTGCTTTCATTTCAGGGTGTAGCTCATCTTTTGATTACGGTCGAACTAATGAATTCTGATGTTTGTTTTGACTTGTTTACCAAAAAGAAGACATTTTTATATATTTTTCTACTGTAATAGTGCCCCGTACATTAGTTGATATCCTGGATAAGGATATTAGCTGATAAACCTTTGATCTCGATACTGTAATTTGATTGGCGTAATATTTGTGTTAGAGGGCACTAAACATTTTATATTACTTCAGTTCCAAAGGCCATTTTGTTTTCAAGGTTAGGAAAATGCCTGATTTCGAATATACTTGTTTGATATTCAACATAATCTAAAAAGTTCTTTTCTTGTGTTCACTCGTCATTCATAGCTAGATACGTCCTCCGTTGAACCCTCACTCTGGAAATTAAGAAGCATTAAATAATCCTGATCAAAGCATACAGTCAAAGTTAATATGAACAGCTGGTAAAATAAACATAGTCACAATATACATTGATTACTGTGGGTGTAAAGGAATTCTGTAAACTTTATTTTTCGCAATTGCATTTATAGTAACAATATACATATGATGGAAATGTTTGGTTTAGGTACCTTGAAAGTGCTTAAATTTTACTCTTAAAAAGCTGTACGAACCCTGACACAGGCAGTTAATGCTACTTAGTCCCATCTGTGAGTTGAGCGCTCCCTACGTTACTCCGTGTCATGATTCGAATTACGGAGTTACAGGACTGACTGCTGCAATGAGTTTTGACAAATCTGGTCATTTTCCATCCTCATATCTGGACCCATGAAAGAGCGACGCCTAAAACTAGCTAGCCCTCCTCCTTGAAATAATAAATGCAGGATGAACACAACACTGAGTTGACACTGTAGGAGCTGCCAATGACTCAGCAGGTGTTGATTTAACGCGAAACAAAGGTAACGTCTGGTGGGAATCCTCCCAAATGTTTGATGTCAGACAGATGTCTTAAATCAGTACATAAGTATGTGTGCTTGCTGAAAAAGGTGTTTAGTGCAGTGAGATCAGTAGGTGTGCCTATAAATAAAGTGATGCATTAGACATCAGTGTGACTTTTAAAAGTATATTGAGCGTCAGAAATCTTTGGCCCTCATACAAACTAGGTTATAAGCTGCAGCATAGAAATCTGCTCACTTCTTCTCTCTTTCTCTGCTCAATGAACTCCAGAAGCAAGATTCTTGACTTAGCTCTTCATGAGGTCTCCAGAAACCTTGTAAAAAATAAAACTTAAAAAAACAAACAAACTGAGGACCAGCTTCTAGTTATCGCCAAGTGCATCTATGCCTAAAAACTGCCCTATAGTGACAGCTGAGGTACAACTCTTTCCACATTTTAACTAAAAAAAAAAACCCTGGCTCAGAAACTCCGGTCGAAAAGTTTTCTCAGAGTTTAGCTTTCAGTCACGACTGACATCCATCAGTGAAATGGGTCTGAAAAAGCTGAAGTGGAGCTAATTGATCGCAGAATTAATACATGAGTTAACAGTGAAATTGCAAATAACATTTTTCTGAAATTAATTGCCGCGGGCTGATAGTGTGAGAGAGAGAGACTTCTGCGGTGGATCATTTCCTTGATCAACGATAATTAAAAGGAGCACGTTGGGAGCGTGATAACGGCACAACAATGAGGAATGAAGCACGGGATCATTACAGACACAAAGAGTCAGAGAAGATATCAAATATAATCAGGCACACAGAAACACCAACACAGGAATATTCATTCAAGAGTTTGATGAAATGAACATTTACTGGAGGTCTACAGCATTGAAACCACAATCATTAATAACATGCCAAAGGATTTCAACAAAGTATTCATGTGATGTACAGAAAATGAATGAATTAATAAAATATTTACACTTCCTGCTCTGACAAATATGTCAGTTCAGGCCTTTAAAACACAATTTATGATGTTTACTATCTAGAAAATGATGTAACATGATACAAAAAGTGTTGGTGAATGTGGTCAAATCTAAATATTTCTGAGTAACATGATGAAGCATTTTGCTGTGCAGGCTACAGTTGCTCTTCAAAGTGAGAATCGAACGTTTTGTCACGTCGTGGAGCAGGTGGAGGACCCAAACGCAGACCAGGAATCAGGAGTTTAACTCAAATGTTTTATTCTTCTAATCCACAGGCAGAGAACACAACAGAACAGACACACACAACAGAACAGACACACACAACACATGACAATGAACCTACAGGCACGAATGGAAGACACAGGCATATAAAGGGGAAGAGACTAACAAGGTAATCAAACACAGGTGGGTGACTGAACACAGGTGAAAACACTGAGGGCAGAGACAGGAGGCGGGAACACACTGGGAACATGAGACGAGACTAGAAAACAACACACAAGAGTCCACATCATGACACATTTACTGAGCCGCCGGTCAAGCTGTCCATTCCCACACGGTACATATACAGTAAGCAGTTTACAGTGATAATGGTAGGAGATTTTACCATCTGTTGAATGGATTGCCATGAAATTTTATGGTTTTATGGTCAATAATTCTAATGACTTTGGTTTTTGATTTTTTTGTTTTTTATTGAAATGGATGGATTGCAATGAAATTTGACATTAGACATTATGTTCCTCTCAAGATGGCGTTCCTCAAGCTTTCATCACACGTTCACGTTCCCTACTGGATGACTTGTAATAACTGTGATGTCTTAACTTTTCATCTAGTGCCATCATCAGGTCAAAATTTGAATCTGCCCAGTAATTTGGTTTATGACTAAATACCTGCAAAACTAATGACATTCCCATCAGCCTCACCTGTAGTTTGTGTTTAGCATGCATGTTAGCATGCAAGCGTTAGCATTTGGCTCAAAGCACAGCTGAGGCTAGTGTGACTTTAGTCTTGATGAAACAATTAATTTTTGATTTCAGACAAAAGCAGCTTCTCATTTCTTACTGTTCATATCAGCTTGCTAGCTAATTAAGTTAACTTTAGCGCCCTTAGTTGTTTGAAAACACTGTCTCCAGCTGACTTTTTAATGTTTCCAGCTGACGCTAACATGCTAACAGACTGAGGCTAAAGCTAACAGTTCCCAGGTAAAAAGTCAGCATCCTCACAAGCTGATGATTCCTGTAGAAGACATAACAAAGCATTCTTGTACTGCAGTGCAGTTTAGGACTCCAATACTACTCCAATGAGTAAGTTAACTGCTCATTACACCACAATATCTAATTTTGTGTCACCTTTGATGGAGCAGTAATTAAATATTCAGCATACGGCTACATACCAAACTGCTACCTGTTATATTTCAAAGTTCTGAGAATATGTACAGATGCTGACTCGTAATACAATCACTTATCAGGCATTCTTCTTTTATGGAGAGGAATAATGTGATGAAGCTATTTGTACACTCTGTTATGTTGCTCTGTTGTCTCTACAAACTGCATCAGTCTCTTCCTGTCTGTCAGAAACTGCAAGGCGAACTGCTTCCGTCATGCTGCTGCTGCTGCAATTAATCCTAAACTGGGATTCAACGAGTGAAGGCAGCGTGAACACAGTGAGGATTAACAAGCTCCAGGTGTTGCTGTGAAAACTCAAAAGACTGTCCGAACGAGACAAAAATAAAAGTCTAGTGAATTTCGAGCAGAACAGAAAGTACAGTGCTCCCAAAGTACTGTATTGACCCAAATAAGATGGAGACAGACCAACTGGAGGTGGAGAAGAAGAAAAAAATGCTCTCCCTGTACAGAGAGCTGTTAATTCCAGTCAATTTTGACTTCATGTTCATTACTTTACATTACTTAAAAGTTTGAGAGGCCAGGCTTCCTTCCAGTGGCAGCAGCAGCAGCTGTAGATGAGTAACCCTATGATCAGTCGCAGACTCTGGGCTCAGTAGACCTTCCCGGGGTAATAAAGGTTTACAGCAGCGCGGTGACCATTAGCGCTCTCAGCTGGTCCCCTGTGGCTTCCTGCAGTGTCGACACCTCATCCTCAGAGAGTCATTATTCTGAGCAGTGGGCCGGTAGGAGGCCTCAGGATGAAACGAGCGCGGTCTTTATGAGCTGCTGCTGGACCAGAGGTGCAGATATAAAGAGACCGAGGAGATGGATCATTATGGAGCTGGTTCAGGAGTGTGTGAAGTGTGAGTGGGTGTGTGACGGCGTGTTTGACAGCAGTGGAGTGTCGTGTCGAGGCCTCCGGTCAGACAGAGATGGTTAGTTAAATGTCCCCAGAGTGTCGGCCAATCAGACGCTGCAGAGCTGAAGAGTTCAGCTGGTATTCTCAGCACCGTGAGTCTTCACATTCAGCTATTACATGCTGTTATACAGGCTTCATGCTGCTCAATGTTCTGCAGTTTCTACACTCAGTCATTCAGCCTAATTACAAATCACTTGGCTGATTCAGTTCAAAGATTTATAGTCACTGACTATGTAGTTTGCTCAATTTTCTTCTGAGCTAAGTGAACACATGGTTCATACTGCTGCGGAGATCTGCGCTGATTCTGTCTTCAGCTCAGTAGTACGTTCACTCTGGTTCTGGTTCAGGCTGGTGCGTCCAGTTCAGTATAACAGTAGGCCTATAAAAGCACTGTTTATGAGGTTAAAAGAGTAATCATTGCATTGCACTCCTATAACATAGTAAACAAAAAGTTTAAAAATCGATGCAACAGAACCAGAGATAACGTCTTTTATTCCATGCATTCTTATTTCTTGTCAAAACCTGGCGCCTACATTACCCACAATGCAACTCGACCGCCGTCAGTTCAGTTGGAGATTCGGGTGTGTTGTGCTTGTAGCGGCTAATGTAGCCTGGAGCTGTTAGCCTGCAGCAGAGATGAGGAGCAGGTTATAGAGGTCTGATAAGCTTGCGATTGGATCAGCCAGACCACATTTGGAGATTGGTCAGGCTCGCAGTGTGATCGGGTCTAGGCCAGATGTAAATGCAATCCGTAGAGCATGACCACATTCTTAAGACAAATAATCCACCAGCAAGTCACCTAATTCCACCTCTTCCTGCCAAAAGAAGCAGTAGCTCACCAGTCTTCCTCTCAAAAAGTGATTTAGAAATTATGTCTGTTTGTGGCATTGCTTCCCTTGTCCTCGGACGCCCAATGTTGTTGACAAGTCTCCGCCAGCCCCTCCTAACTAATTTGCATATTGAGATCCGATCACAATGTGGACGCAAGATAACCAGAACGCATTTTAATGCCAGGTCTAAATGCAAAGACCCATGGATGGGATGGCATTATCCAGATACAGATCACATCGGAATACCAGGTGTAAATGGAGCCATAGGATTCAGTTCCAACCGGCACTGACTCAAAGTGACATCACTTGAGGCAATTTCAGACTTCACACAGCTCCCTCTGGAGTCACAAAGGGCTTTATGCAACTACCATAGACCTGAAAACAGACTCCTTTCAATGAGCTTTTAAGGAGGAAGTAACCTACTGTTTATATCCTGACTTTTGGGGTGATTTCACACTTAACCTTGTTTGGTTCGGTTAAAACAAACCCTGGTGCGTTTGCCCTTTTAGTGCGGTTTGTTTGGGCAGGACCAAAACAACCGTACCGAGACCCTTTAGAGGAGGTGGCCCCGGCCCGGTTCCAAATTAACTCTGGAGTTGTTTGTTTGTGGTGGGAACGTGATCCGACCTCAATCCGACCCAACTACGCGGTGTACTCTGCAAGTTTTAGCTACACGGCTCCTGTAGCCAGGTGAGCTTTGCATTCTGGGATGCGGCAGAGCACGCAAACTGTTTGTAGTAGCGGCAGCTAGCCGGAGAACGAACTATGAAATATGCGCTAGTTCACAACACAGGATCTTCTGCCTGTATTTACTTTCTTCTTCTTCTTTGGCTTTAATGGCGGACAACGTCAAAACAACGTCAATGGTGCATGCCGCCACCTACTGTTACCGTGTGTAACATCCCCAGAGACATCTGATCAATAAGCAGAGTGAATGTTCTCACGTGGTTTGTAGTGATGCGTTTTAGTTCGCTTGGATTTTTCCTCTGCATGAAAAGAAATCGAACCAAGGGAAAGACGCTCCAAGTTTACAAAGTCATCAACTGATTCAGACCAGAGCAAACCCACTACAGATGTGAAAAGGACCTTAGTCTCTGGTATGAGCTCCAGAAACACTGGATCCTACTGCCTCCTTACCTGTGTTTTTTATTTTACTTGGGTAAGGTGACAGAAGTTGGTGTCTCCCAGACCAGAGCCACAGCAAAGATTTCAGAGATGCTGACGTCATGATTCAAAATTCCCTGAAGTCAGCACACTTCCTCCTGTTCCCTGGTTGTTGTTTTAATGTAGAAAAAGTTGCAGAAGCTGCATATTGAATCAGCTTACTGACAATCTCTTAGTTTTGGGGGCTGCAGCAGCTGAGTTTAGTTTTGCTGCCTGCTTCTCATAATGACACTCTGTGGAAACAGACAGGGGGGTTTGTTTGGGCCGCTCCATCATCAGCACCATTACAGAAGCTGCAATATTTGTTCAGTTGTTTAATTAAAACTGTGCGTGTGACAGGGGCGCTCCTCTCAGTCTGATAAGACTCTGAGAATGTTATTTGTCCAAACGAGTTTATTGGGTTTCATGTGAAAGATGAAAGCCAGTCACTTCGTACAGGATCTCAATTATCATACTTCAACAGTGGAGCTGTGCTGAGAGAGAAAAATGGCTCATTATTGGAATTGTTCTGGTGTAAACATTTGATTAAAGACGGTCTGCATTCTGCTCTGCTGCCCACTAACTTACAGTTATAAAGTGGTTTAACTTAATGAATCCTAGAGGACCAGTTAGAAGCTCGTTTGTCAATCATAGCTTTAAATAACTGTCAGGGAAAAAATTGAGAGGTTTCTGGAATTTAACAATTCTTCATCTTGAAATATTTTGCAATTACAGCAGTGCTGCTGCACACAAATCTGTTGTCTGGGGTTTTGCATAATGACTTCAAATGTGCAGAATCCAGAGGGAAACATACTCTTCTCCTCCTGTTAGATCCCAGATTCAGACTTTAAAACAGTGTGTGAAGACGTTTACACGCTTTGAAATCTGTGGTGCTCATGTTAAAGTCAGACACTTAACATGTTCATCTCCTCACACAGACGAGACAGAAAATATCATGACACACCTGATGTTGATTTTTTATCTCTCTTTACATACATACATATGTGTATGTGTGTGTATNATATATATATATATATATATATATATATATATATATATATATATATATAAAGTTCAACACAAACTCACCATGTCACACAGCTTTGTGTTAATTTAAAGCATTAGCACACACCAGATGCGCCAGGCAGAAGGAGTAATCAAGGTACGGATGTCCATCAGGAAGTGTATGTGATAAAATTGCTGCTTTTTGAACGACACGCTCAAGATGCCGCCGGTGTGTGAACCCACTGCAGGTGTTTTGACACGCTTCATACACCGTCAGTGTGTGTTGCCTTTAAGACATTTCACATTAAAGGAGCAGTCAACCAATTTTACATAACACCGTGTCCTAACAACAAGCGAGTGTCCGACTATAATGTAACATCGGACGCTCTCTGTCCACACTAAATCTGCTAAATATGCACTTTTATGTCAAACAAACCAGGTACCTATCAGCTGTGCGCTCGATGGATGAGTTGCTATCTTCCTTCGTTTGTACTTTTTAAAACAGAAAACACAGGTTTTATGTGGTGATATTTTGATGTTTCTTTACTGGAAATGACCTACAATATAACCAACAGCAGGTTGTTGATCATTTCCTTAATTTACCTTGATACTCCAGCTCAGCTAGAAACTTCACTGGTGATCTCCCTCCAGCCAGCTGCCACCTTGTTTAGGGTTTTGTAGTTAAATGAGGAGGTATCATATAGATCACTCCTCATTTTAACTTCATGAATCAACTGTTCATGAACAAAATTTTGGTTTTTTTCCCACATTCTCTAAGAAGATTTGCCAGCCAGAGTTGGCAGTGCTTACGTGCTGCCGATGCCTCAGGTCTGATGTGGATTCCCAGCAAGGCTATTATGAGAATTAAGGAACTGTTGCCCACTTGCCTAATTGGTAAGCCCCAGCATGTAACGACTAGTGAACCACAGGCAAAGGACTCCATGACTCAGAGACAAGGGCTTGAAATCAAAAAACTGTCCTCATTTGCCAAAATGTTCGGTACACAGAAGGTCAGTCAGAAACAGTGCAGATATATCCTGCAGGGAGTAGGCAAAGGCAATGGTAGGGTAAACTAGCAAAGATAGACAGGAACACTGAACACGGAGAAGAATGCTGGAACGTTTGATACGAGGAACAAAGACGAACTGGCACCGGGAGAGGGGAACACATACACGGTGAGAAAGGTAATGAGGGACAGGTGATACTAATCAGGGCAGGAAGTGGGGTCTCTGAAACGAAAGGAGAGGTGAGTATAGGCTACAAAATAAAACAGGAAACAGTGAACGAATGAATGACATACTGGAAACAAAACCTAAGGAACGGAACAGGACATAACACAGGATCACTCCATAATTTGACAAATGGCCTTTTTCTTTTAGCAACTAAAATGGGTCCATGATCTTGTGGCTCTGTCCAACCAAAAGTCCTCCAAATCAAACGGCAAAGTACATGGTTTGCCTTCCAAAACTGTTACAGCTGACCGGTGTATGGTCTGACATCGCTGTGGTTAAGGTTTGGTTCGGTTTAAGCACAAAACAACTTAGTCAGGGTGTGGAAAACATTGTGGTTTGGGTTGAAATTATTATTTCATTAAGGTTAGGTTGCTTCTCTGTCATGTTTAAAAGAAACATGACTGTAGGCAGGAAACAAAACGAACAGCAATTTTCTGTGTAAGTCTGATGTTTTTTTGACCCGTCCCTCCACCGTCACAGTGCAGAAAAAGTTCTGGTCTAGGTGGGGAAACAACATTTTTCTTGAGATTTAAGCCCTGAATGTCCCCAAACCTCAGATTGGTATTCACAAACACAACCAGAGCCTCACATAGCTCATGGCAACTCTGGCCAGTCCATGTCCAGAATTTAATCTCTCCAAATAATACAGTTTCCAAAAACCTTGAAACTTCAATTGATTTTCATGTTTTCACCTCAGTTGAAGGTTTCCAGGCTCCTCTGTGGGTTCAGAAAACTCAGTAAAGCTTCTGTTGGCTCTTTTATATTAGTTTTATATTAGTTGTTGTAAAAATGGGAAGGAGATTTTCCTGTGCCTGTAGAGTTATGTCTGAACCCAGCTCTACTGGAGAGAAAACATCACAACAGGAGACATTTCATCAGCATCATACAGGTGTTTGTGTTTGATTTGATGCCTTTAACATGCTTGATTACCCTTTTACTCTCTGCTCTTCAGTCGATAGTTATTAACTCTTATTCTTTGCCTCTGCAGTCACCCGGCCTCGTCTGCATTAATATTTCACGTCACCTAAAAACTTTAAATGGGAGTGAGGCGTGCCAGTCTTTAATTCCAACACGTTAAATAATTGATGCTGTTGGAGTCTGATGCACTGCAGAGCTTCAGTAGCGTCTCCACTGGAGGAAATTTACATCCACTTACCCACTGATCTACATTTCCCATCAGGCTTAGAGAGCACCTGCCAAATTCTTCACTAAACAGAGAGCGAGAGACACGAACCGTATCGAGTTAATTCATTGTTCAAGTACTGCGGTTCTGTGTCTGACTGTGTCTGAATAGTTTTCTCAACAATGAATGTTCTTGTGTTGATAATGCAGACAGATATCAGTAATCTGCAGATCAACTATAAAACACCACTGTTCAGAAATCTTGAAGAAAAATGAGGAAGGTCACTGGGAAACAGCAGGAAGACTGGTGACCTTGTGTTTTTCTTCTTGTCAGCAAATCTCATCTGCAGACGCACACAACAATGAATTGATCATACTAACAAGTATTGTGTGTATATCAAAGCCTGATATATCTTTTATCGTAGTGCGCTTAGGCTGCGACGGTGGGGACGCCAGAAAAAAATGCAGCAAACAGAATCAACGTTTGGAGAAACGCAACCCAACGTCACGCTGCGGTAGCCAATCACGTGAGCTGGCGATCAGACCTGATGCTGGATTGCTGATGGTGGAAATCGTTGGGTCTCTGTAAATAATAATATAAAGAGTACAGCATGTATCCTTCAAAGCACTTTAAACTAATCTAAACTAAAGAGAACTAATCTGGGAATATGGTGGTTTACAATTTTAATGGTGGCAGATTTACAACTGAAATTTGTAGAAAAAACAATGGGTCCTTTTAGTCAGGATCAGACAAAAGCAGCTTGTTATTTTGAATCGGCAACTGACACTTTAGCTAAATTGAAAACTGTCCGCTTAGAGTTATTAAATGTGTCATTAAATACGACAGGAAGTCCTGATCCAGTACAAAATATCGATCAGGTGCGTGTGCCTCTGGGTCTTCTTCTAACTCTGCACCATTAAATTACTGAGGAGTGATTGACATGATGCTGTCCCACCTTTTAATAACATTGATGTTCTGCATCTCTTCCTGTGGACAGTTTGTCACATGCTGTAATGCAGTGGATCCCAACATCAGGACTATTCAAACATGATTCAAATAAAACAAGGGGAAAAAATCCAACCCTGAAGAAGACAAGACAAGAAGGTGCTGGAGTTTTGGTCCTTCTCGTTGTAAGGGGACACCCCTGGTGGAGCACACACCTGTCATCTGTTGATGTGGCTTGGTTTTATGCAGTAGATCTCCTCGTTAATGCAAATATGACAGAATCGCTGTCACCTAAGAATAATGTTTAGAGGTTGATCATCCTGCGCTTCTGTCAGGACTGTTGATTCAGTCATTATAGGTCTCATTTGATTCAGGTCTTCACATTGACGCGGGTTTGAAGATTTTTAGGATCTTTTCTGTTCTCTTTTAAAAAATCTGGAGAATAAGATCACTGTGGAGAGTTTAGCTACCTTCGAAGCTTGTGAATGGCAACTCAAGAAGTCTTTTTTGGTAATACCATCAGGCCAGTATAGAGAGTTCTTAGAATAAAGTGATTCAGGTTTCTGCTTTGGTCCTTGCACTCTCATGTTTTCTGTCTGTAAAATCATTTGTGAAGCTCCAGAGGTGTTTTAACGCATCGGCGGGGAAGCTGCTGTTTTTCCTCCAGCGGGGCAGAAAATGTGAAACGCTTCAGGGAGTTTCAACAGGCCCTGAACCGAGACACAAACTCCTAAAGTGCTTTCATCACTCCAGGGACAAACAGGATTTCACAGCTTTCTGCAGCATATTGTGCCGCCTGGGACTGAAAATGGCTTTCTGCTGTGAAATACCTGTAAGAGCAGCAATAAAAGGAACGATGATGGTGCACCTACTTTAATACTAATGACAATCCTGATTTTAAACCGTAAGCTGAAAAAGAGTCTGTGTATAAAGTTAAAAATCGATTGATTGCTGGATTTTGAATGCATTTTCCAATCATGTCAATCCGCCAAAGTTGCAGCCTCTTAAGTCAGCAATAAAATTCACACAATTCTGCCATACTGTAGGTTCTTTTTTTTATGTTTTGGACCAGGCAATGATCATTTCATCACCCTAACCCGTTCACTTGGAACCTAACGTTAGCTAGCTGACACGTAGCAAACGTTAGCGCTTGTTCCAGCAGACTAGCATAATGTCATTAAAAAGTAAACTTTAATCCTGGTTCTACGTGAGAAAACAACGGCAGACAGAAACAGACTTTTTGGCAATTTTGGAGTTCCAGGTGAAGATGTGGAAGTTCTTGCCGTAGCCGTGCGGCGCCAGAGGCTTCGGAGTGGACAAGAGGACGGCTGGTTCAGGACGAGTGACGTTTTAGTGATTGTGTTTGGTTTTTCAGTGGAATATTTTTCAGTGCCAATACTTGTTCCAGTGCCAATACAACTTTTTCCAATACAAGTGTTTCAATGCCAATGTTCAGGTTTTGTTTTCAATGCCAAATTTTATTTTCAGTGCCAAACATTTTTGTGTCACTGTCCTGGCTCCATATACCGCCAGCAGCTTGCAGCTACACGACCTCACTTAACCTGGGAGACATCAGAACAGCTCCCAGAGCCAGCATAACATCATCGCCATGAGTTCATCTCCTTAGTCTGTCAGTCTTTTTCTGTCACCAGTCTGACAAGAAGCACACACAGCGACTGAAACTGTGGTGGAAGAAGTACCAGTGAAACACTGAAAGACTGAAACACTGTTTTGGCAACACTCAGTAGTAAAATCCTCTTGTTCTCTGTCTCACAGTCTCACAGTTGCCTCGAGTACCTAAACAGGGTGAAGCTGGTTTACGATGCTGCACACATATGGAACCAACTTTCAAATCTGAATCTGATTGGTTAATGCACCTTTTTTCCTAATTGAATTTGGAGCAATGCACAACTTATTACTGCACTGTAACATTTTTAAAATCTTGTTTAATTCACTTTAACTGCTTTATTTTTCCTTGCCTTCTATTACCTCAATAAGGCTTTCCGAGTTCCACTGCTGGTCTCATTATTTCTGCAAATATACTGTGTATTCACATGGCTATACAGTATATATAAGAGTTGTGCACTCATTTATACTGTATGGATGGGATGCTATGGGTCTTATAATGCATAATACGTCCAGCATTTGAATTTAGTTTCCTCTGAACCGGTCTGAAGGATACAACTAGAGAAGATGGAGTAAATTTCCACCTCTGAACAAAAACATGAACAGACACACACATAAAACTTTCACACTCATGCATTCACACAGGCACGGCATAAATAAACACACACACACACATACTCTGAGCCACCCACAGACAATTACAGTATAATTACAGAGCTCATTATTTGCCTCTGCAGGAGGTTCAGATGGTTTTTCTGTTAAAGAAACATTTTTAAATGAGCAGCTGGAACAGAAGAAAAATCAGCTTAATTGAAATGCATTCAACATATTTGTTAGACCTCAAGGGTACACACAATGTGTTTTGGTGAGAAACTGCACTGAACTGTTTGTTTGAACTGTACAGAGCCTGTCAGTTATTGGTAGGACTTTTTTCATTTGTGCACTTGAATTACTATTAGTATTTTGTTCTACCAGTTAGTCATTTATATCCCGAAATGAATAATTCCATTGCATAATCAGTGTCTGCATGTTCTGCTATGCAGGCTGCTGATTTTAATTACTGGCACTTTTATTGTAGTTCAAACACTGGTCTGCACCTTCAATATACTCAGAGTCATTCAGCTCATACAAGACAAACTATAGAAAAACTATATTGTATTAAACACAAAGAACAATGACCCTGAAATGTTGTTTGTTTTATGCATGCTGTTCACTTGTTTGCATTACGTTTATGTGGTTCTTCAGGAGCAATGACCTGAAAATCCATTCAAACTGATTCATGCGTTTGTCCGATCAGAGCTTTAGTGTCCTTGAGAAGCTGCAGGACTTTGACCGTCCTCTCACTTCTCTGTGAAACAGAACAATTTACTTTGTGTCAATCGCAGGCGGCATAACTATTTTGACACACACAAATTGAATTTCCAACTTTTGTCTGGCTCTGGGTTTTTCTCCATCAGAGGACTTATTGAAGTGTCACTCTGAGTGGTGCCACTGCCCATTTATTTTTCCATTGTTCCTGCTGATAAATATTTTGATGTCTTTGTTTTGTTGCGGCAGCGTTTAAGTGTCACTTGAAAGTCACAAAAAAGAAAAGGAAATGCTCAAGGGACCACTTTATACTTTGTTTTATCAAACACACTTCAAATCTGACTCAAATCAAACTAATTTCAGCGCAGATGATGCACACAGTTAACAGTGTTTGAGATCAGGCTTCGTTACAAACAGCACATGGCCACTTCTAGTTAATTTGTGAAAATTAGGATTGTATTGTTTATTCTGAACATTCAAATGAGATGCATCGTTTCTTAGCTGCAGTTCCTCTAATGTCCACTACATGCTGCTACAGAAACCACTAACTGTAATTGAAATGAAGGGGAAAACCTCCAACTTCTCTCTACAAGTAAAAATTCAATCATATATTTTGTACAAGTACAGTAGATAATATCACCTCTTTTGATGTGGGTCTGAGTGAAGAATTTCAGAATAAATGTTCCAGGAAAGACACTTTATTAACTCACCCTCATGTTGTTTCCAATCAAGGGTCAGTTGGTTGTCTGGTTGGTTGGGTGGCTTGTTGGTAAGTTGGTTTGTTGATAAGTTGATTTGCTGGCTGTTTGGCTGGTTGGTTGGTTGGTTTGCTGGCAGGTTGGTTGGCTGATCAGCTGGTTGGTTAGATATTTGGTTTGTTGGTTGGCTGGTAGATTTGCTGGCCGGCTGGTTTGGTTAGTTGGCTGGTCAGTGGATTGTTTTGCTCATTAAGTGTCCCACAGCTGGTTTTCATGTTGGTGCCCTCATGGTGCTGCATGCCTATCTGGACAGTGTGGTAATTAAATCAGCATGTATGAACACTTTGCTCAACTGGACTGGAGCTGCAATTTAGGTGAAATTTTTTGGAGGCTGCATTGTTTGATTCTCCACAGAGTCTGAATGTGTCTGATATCACTACTATTAGTTTAGTTTCCTTTTCCTTTTCCTAGCCTCGAAGGGCTGCTCGCAGTTTACCGTTCCACCTGCATGAAGTCTGACAGGATGTGAGTTTTATTCACTGCTCTTCATTATGGAGCCATCACTGTATTCCGACATGCTCACATGAGCAGCTGGATGATCTTTATGCGTCATGGCAGTGAAAGGATTGAACTTTCAAACTTTGAACCTTCAAACTGTAAATCATTTAGTTCAGTATGTAATTCCCTCCAGTGAATGTTCACTGTTGTGATATCTGGTTCTGTTACAGTCAGTGATAGTTGTCAGGGGTAACAGATTAGGGGAAGTCTGACAGCTGAGAAGAGGAGGATTTCTTCTGACTTACTGCTGCATGTGACACAATTGTATTTACAAAGAGGTGCGTTTGATTTGTATGTACACAGACAAGACGATGGGGTTCAGCCGCTCTGTCTCAGCGTGAAGCGATCTCTGAAGACATGTTGGATGACAGCGGGAGACGACTGATGAGTAACAGTCTCATCTGCACTGACAGATCCAGGACAGCAACATCGCAGCGCATCGCAATCTGCATCGGCAAGACACGGGACAAAACAACAATAACTGCACATGTTATTTTGGGATTGAGGAGTTGTGAATAAGCACGTTGCATAATCTGAATTTGAAGGGTATAATAAATTAATATAATAAAAATATAAATAAATGTTTAAAGACACCAATAGCTCTCAAGTGAATGTGTTCATAAACACAGCAACAAAAAAGAAGACTTTACACATTCATGTCTTTTTTCAATTTCTTTGAAGATTCATTTTTTCAATGACAATACTAAGTTGAAATGAAAAATGCCCAATTATCTGTGGTTGCAGCCTCTCAAGTTTCTTGCTTTTCTTTGGGTTTTGGACTGTTGGTCGACAAAACAACCAATTTGAAGATGTCACTGTGGATTTAGGGAACGTTTTTCACTATTTTCTATGCTTCTATTTTATAGACAAAACGATTAAACCAAAGTGTTTGGCAGTTTAATCGATGATAAAAATAATAGGCAAAACATTCATCTGTTAGGTCTTTTTTTGTTTAAAGGAATATATCAGCATTTTATAACCCATGTCTTGTTTTTCAAGTTATGGAAATTGTTTCCGACTCAACCAACTTGAAAAAAGCATTCAGTGATGCACAGTCATGGTGCATTGAATGTTTTCTGATTGTACAAATAAACCTTTCTCAAAGCGTTCTCATTTGTTAGTTACCATTTCTTGGTGCAAGCTACTTTTTAAAACATTTGAATCAAATTATGCTTTTAAAAAGTGATGGGGACGAAATCTGCCATTTAAAAAAGTGGTGGGAACAGGGATGGGGATGTCCCCAGCATCCCCAGTGTAAATGACACCTATGTCTCACCAGAGACGCACGTCCAACTAATGTTTGCCAGCAGTTTTAAATCATAGTTGATGGGTGTCTTACAGGAACTCTCAGGACAGAGGAATCATTGTGGGAATGAGATGGGAATGTTGTGCAAATGCATGGTGCTGCTCATTAGATTAGAGAGGGACTCTTAGATAGCCTTGGTCATTCTACAGTACAACAGGAGAACTAAATTGTGTTTTTAATCTAACCTACCAAGGGAGACTGTCCTTCAAGAAAAAGGAGAACATTTGTCCTTTTAGCAAATGCCCAAAAATGACATTTCAAGTGACAAAGTCTTCTAGCAGCTGTAGAATTATGGCTATGACTGTGGTACAGAAATGCAGTGTAATCAGGCACATTGTAGTGCTTCACAGTCTTTCACAGAATTTGAATGTTTAACAGTTTTCCCTGAAATTTTGATGGTTCTTCCGTCTTTGTAGGATTATTTGGTTTATTTGGCTTCTTTCAATGCATAGCCGATGTAGACATGGTGTTTTTATGTGGCTGTTTTACATATCTTCTGTCTTTTTGACTCTTTTTCTGGAGCGCTATGTAACTCTTTTCTTTGTTTCTGGTTGTTTGTTGTCCTCTGAAAAGAAACATCCCTCTCTCCTCCTTCTCTTAGCTCTGTTTGCATTGTCCTCTACTGTGTTTTCAGAAAAAAAGGCCCGAGATTGAGTATATTTAGCAGCTCAGTTCCTGATATAGGCCTATGTACAGAACAATCCACTGAATGTCTAGATCTTTTGAGCGAAGGTATAACCGCAGTGTGTCGGCGTCGTCTCACTGGGACTCCCATGATCCTCTGCTGGATTTCTACACAATCACAAAAGCATTTCTTTGTTGAATCTGTTTAGGTGTTACTCATCACACTTATCTGTACACAGCATGTGTTCTTCCCGGCGCCCGCCTCATTCTGAATGCATAACACCAAAAACATTCATCCCCTGTCAAACGGTACACCTGTACGCCCAGATACACTTCACCGATTCTCTTCTTTCCCCGCTGTTCTATTTACATTCCCTCCACTGCTCATCTGCTGGGGAGAGAACACAAGCAGAATTATTTAAGTGCTGTTTGTTTCTGTTGGCAAAAATCAAAACACACAAGATGACTGCGGAGGAAGGTTGAGCAGTAAAACAAGTGGCACACATCAGCATCCTCATCATGTTGGGTTTGTCCATCACTGAGCCTGTGTAATGTCTCCTACCTCATGGATAATTTGGAAAGTTTCCTATGAACTGTGTTTCTGCAATATCAGCGTTTTATCATTTAATTTCTTACTGCTCATTGCATCCTTGCTTTCTGAATCACAATTACAGTCACAATAACTGCTACAAAAGTGGGTCCATTTTAGCTTGAACATGGCGCCTTATCATAAGCCAGGTTCCATCCAAATTTTAACCGAATTTTCAGAAAAACAGCAAAAATAAAGTGAGTTAATGTGCATATCCACTACTGTTATGCCAATATTAGGAGTTGATAAACAGTTGGTGGCACTAATTCTCCAATTGGGAGCCATTAAACCATTGCAGGAGAAGACGGAAAACAATGTAGAAAACATAATATAAATATGGTTTCATGTATTCATTTGAGCAACGTTACATATCTGATGTGTACGCTCCTCTGTCTTCATCATCATCATCATTTGCTTAATCTGTTTCCATTGCATTTTGTCACATTTTCTCAGTACACCAGCTTTTCCACCTCAGCGAAGCATACATTTTACTACAAATTCATACAAATATTAATTTCCATTTATCTTTTAATACCTTGGAAGTACGCAAAGGCTTTCCAAGTCAAAATAATGGAAGGTTTTTCTGTTCTTCCCATTGTGCCAACATGACGTGAATGCAGCATAAGACTCATTGGAGGTGTCAATCTAAAACTCTACTTTGCTCATCTCCGTCCATCCTCGGCTTTCTGAATCTGTTTTTTTCATGTTTCAGGAAGAGTTTGACCTCAGAGTAACAAATTACCTTCATTTTTATCTGCAGCATCTCTGGAAGACTCGGAGGAAGCCTCGGCTCGAGTCTAAATCAATAACAGCAATGATGTGGAAAAAGAAATGAGGGTGAGTGTCCTTGTTATGTTATGAGGAAGGTTATCTTAATCAGAGACTATCTGGGTGGCTGTTGAGAGGCGGAGCGTATCAGCAGGTTCGGGAAGGTAAACATGACACTCGATGTCAGAATTCAGTGCGATCTGTCATGTTTATCATCCTCTTCATCTTCATCCTCGTCTGTCATTTTCTGTGAAAAAGTCTGAAAGTATTAAAATAACTTTTGAGCAGAATTTCTCTCAATAAGAGAAAGGGATCGTTGCTTCTAATCTTACAGCTGTTGCGGTAAGCTAGCATCTAATTAAACTTCAAGTTTAACAATGTTGATTTAATGAAGAGTTTATTCTGTATTTTATCAGTTTTGTTTATTCATTTTGATCTTTGCAAATGGCAAAAAATGTATCTTGTATTAGTTTTTCAATACTTCCACTTCTACATCTGCATAACAACAAAATCAAAGGTCAAGAATGAACTTCCATACTCTGTGATTCAGTGCATTAGACGGTTATTGCAAGTTTGTTTTTAAAAGTCAAGTCAAGGTGAATGTTTGTCTTGTGAAATCGCATTCATTCAGTCCTGTTTGTTGCTGGTTTCTCACCAGTTTGAGCCTCGTCTGCTGAAATCCACTTCTCACCACCTCGTCCTCTCAGCTCTGCAGCAGCGAGCTCCTGTTAATGACATCTGCAGACAGATGGCAGGATGGCAAGGAAGGATAAAAAAAAAAACTAAACCCACAGCTATTAGCGCTGACGTCGTCCTTGGTTCCAGAGCCGGTTTCTGTCTCCCACAATCCTCTGGGTGTATTTGTGAATAAACACTCTGCCTCGTGGCGACGCCTTAATGAAGAAAAATGCAGCGTTTCTTTCACAGCCAAAGTTAAAAGTAAATAACGCACCGTGTGCGTGACAGGACAGCATGTGGATCATTAATATCAGAGCGTCCGGGATGGGTCATCTGCGCCTGCAGGGGCCCCAGGGGGCCACAGCTAATTATAGTCTCCGCCCAGGAGGGAGATGATGGAGCGGAGGCTGCTGTAGAGAGTGAGTGTGTGTTTATATATGTCGGGCTGATTGTGTCTCTGTGTGTAGTTTGATTGTGTGTATTCAGCACCTGTGTATATTTTTAGTTTCCGTACACTTCGCTTGACGTGTCGACCTGCTGTGCATCATAAACAATATAATTACATTACACTGAGCTAACGTCAGCATGCTAACACGCTCACAATGACAATGCTAACACGCTGATGTTAAGTGGGTATAATGTTTACCATAATCACCTCCTTAGCTAATCACTAGCTCATTAGCACTGAGCACAAAGTACAGCTGAGGCTGATGGGAGTGTCATTGGTTTTGCAGGTAATTATTTATGAACCAAAGTAATGGGACAGTGTGACATGTAAACACACCTGATCCAGGTCTGCCACGTGTGCTGGTGCTTCCTCAGTTCGAGTGAATGAAAAATGATGTATTGGTGATCTACATGCTCAAAGCTGCTTTAGGCACTGATGAGACAGGATGCAGTTTTTGCAGTAAGAGGCGTCTTTTTCCAGTTGTTTTCTGTAGGCAGGAAGCGTTTTGCGCACTGTTAATTCTCCGTGTGTTTCTGCAGGAGTGCTCAGCAAGTTGAGCAAGCCCCAAGTCATTTGCCTTTTTCTCCCTCCCATTGTCCAATCGGATGACTTGAGAGGCGGGGCCTTCTGTTGCGGTGACAACAAAGTTTTGTGGAAACAAACAATCATGGAGGACAAACCAGCAGTGGCTGTTGCTGGACACCCAGAGCTATATGATTTTACCAACCGTGGTCACCATGACTTTCAATCAAATCAACATTGTTATGATGAATGATGAATTTTACTATGAATCAGATGACTCTTTAATATTCTACATAAACTGTAATAACTATAAACTATTAAAAAAAAAACAATTCAATTGAATTAATTATTTGATATTTTCTTTGGTATTTTTTATCATGCTGGGTAATATGTATGTTGATCTCTATTTGATCATGTGACGAGACGATACCATATACGGTAGCTAGTATAGGCGCAAAATTTGTCAAGAGTGACGTGTGTGTGTGTGCGTGTGCTTCATAACTAGTAACTAGCGTGCACTACTGTGCTAACATGTTAGTCACAACTACTTTATAAGCTGGTAATATGTTTTCAGCTGGAACTGCTGACTGTTAAAGCTGTACTGTACTGATGCACTTGACTTAAAGCCAGCCCATTAGTCCAACAGACACCTCAGGGAACGATCTGATGTGTTTCTGCTGTCGAACAGTAAAGACCTTTCTGCAGAAATAAGCTGCTGCACCTCTGCAGGCTAATGTTTATGTATGAGTTTGCATTTTAGAAAAAAGTCAATTTGTTAAACCATTTTTCATTGTGCAGTTTATAAACAACAACACAGATACCTGGAAGATGCCAACAGCAGATTTCACATGCTAATCATCCATCTGATTTACATGTCAATATCACGCAGGAATCAAACCTTATCTGAATATGAATATATGTTCAATCTGGAAAAAATAAAACACCCAGAATGCAGTGAGCAAGCGCACGCCTCCTCCAACATGTGCGGAGGCATTATGCTCAGAAAATGTCAGGCCTAATGTGTTTTCACAAAAAACAACAACAACAAAAGAAAGCAAAATGTGGAGCGTGACAGCAGTTTAGTTTGGAGCCGATGATGAGTAATAAACTGACAAGCTGTCGTTTCAGCCACAAGTGTAGTTTTGTTTTTCATAACTGGGGAGGATTTGTAGTTTCTGGACAGTTTATAGAGCTGTACAGTACATACTGTACTCCCGCAGTTTCATCACAGATGGCATTTTGAGTTCAGCTAAAAAATTGTATTTTGGCTCAGGTCATAAATCAAGAGTGTAAAATGCAAAACTCAGCTCTTTTGGATTCACCTATCCAGCCTTATATCTTTCAAATTGAATAGCGAAAAAAAAAAATACCTGAGAAGTTAAATAAAACTGGGATTAATGCTGAAACTAATGTTATTATGATGCCCAATTATTTTCTGTATTTGTGCAGAAGTAGACTCATGTCTCGTTATTTCATTTCATGATGTAAGCTAACATTAAATGTGTCAGCAGCAAAATGAAGCTTTTTCTCCCAGAAGCCTGGTTGGTTGTCGTCTGTCTGAAAGAGAATCTGAGAAGTTCCCATTTGACTTTGCTTTCAGCCCATCAGAGCAATTGGAGGCTTCACTCAGAGCGTGATGGCTGAAAATCGGAGCTCGTAGTTTTAAGATGACGGTTGGTTTTACCCGGCGTCCTGAGGAAAAATGGTGTTTTTTTTGTGTGCTTCTAAAGGAGCTCAGAGATTTTTTTTGGAAAGGCTCCTCCTCATCTTGTGAACTTACTTACTTGTTGTTTATGGTGTGTTTGTCTGCTGCCGTTTGTACAGTTTGTTTCTTGTCACGTATTTTTGATAGTGTGTTTTGTTGTTAATGCTGCTTCCGGGGACAATAAAGATGTATTGAACTGAATTGAACTGAGCCTCTTTGATTCAGTTCTTGCGATGTGTTCACGCTCATCAGTGTGACGATCAATGAAACAATCAATTTGCCAAACTAAATGTGGTGAATTCAACAGGAAACTGCAAGTTTTTGTTCTGTTATTACAGATATTTGTTTTTGGACCAACTGTTAATGATAAGAAGACGTAGAAGACTGTTACCATAGTAACCAGAGACCACTGTTGCCTTCTCCATCCTCTCTTTCCAACCTGTAGAATAGGACACGCCCACTGATGACGTCACGGGTCGCATGTTGATGGGGGGTGAAGGTGAGCTCGGCCTTTTTTATTCCTGACGCCCCCCCACAACTCTCAGGTCGGATATCCTGTTGTCTGAAACAACAGCCTGTACAGCTGCGTCCAAATTGTCCACACATCAGCATTTTTCTGGTTCAGGCACAAGAAGAGAAACCCCGCCTACAAAGCTCTGATTGGCTCAGCTGCTGTCAATGAGCACAACAACACAGCTGTTTGAAGAGATGTGGGCAGTGATCCAGAGGTCTGGAACTGTTGAGTTTTTCTTGGTTTTAATGTTTTTGCTTGTTTGACATTTTGATTAACAAACAATCTTTACGCTAATTTGTTTTTCTGGGCTTTATATTTGCTATTTATACATTTGTCTTCATTATAAGTGCATTCAATATTGGCCATATGTTGTATATTATATTGTTTACTTAAAAGGATTTCATTAAAAGATGTATACACACACACACACACATATATATATATGTGTATAATTGACTTGAATTGACTCACATTGGGTTTTGCCTGATCTGCCTCCATACCCCCTTTTTAAACTTTGTTGCTGATAAATAATAATTAATGATTTTATTTGCCCATCTAACCTTTTTCTTTTTTTTATTCGTACTGTATTCTATGGTTTTGGATATATATTTGTCTCATTTTAGGGACTTTTTAAAAAAAAATCACTTGTAGATTTGGTAATTGTCTCCTCTGTTTGGTTCAGGTGAGATATGGTATCTCTTTTCTGATTGGTTGTTACAGCCTGTGGCTGGAGTACAAAGATGTGCTGTTCCACATTGGGAATTTGATGTCTGACGAAGGTCCATGACCGAAACGTCGGGTCTCTAATAAACTCTGATAGTGTCAACATTTTCCTACACACCTGTCCACCAGGTGTGCATTAGACTTCCAAAATGTGCATAAAAACGTGTCTCTCTCATTTTCCAAATAATGTGTGTAAGTATTGTAAATACAGTATATATATGTGCTGAACCCAAAGCACGACGAACACGTGCAGCCTCAGAGTGTCGGTGAGGGTGAGCAGTGAACTGTGAGCTCTGAACCACGACCACTGAATGTGTCGCTGCAGCTCACAGACCACCTGGGACTGAACCCACCTGAAGCCAATTAAAACCTGCAAGAGTCACAGAGAAGCTGTGACCCCCCTCGAACACACACACACCCGAGAGGTTAAAAATAAACTTTTTTGTGCGTCAGAATGCATCAGAGCTGACGAGTTGTGAAATCAGCTTACGACAACACATATGAAAGCTGATGAAGTTTGCAGCAGTTGAACTTGTTACACTAAATATTGATTATTGAAGATGACAGTATCTGAGCAGCAGATTTGAGTGTTTTAAAATGGCTGAAGCCCGTTTGAATTGATCTGCTGCCCCTCGTATGCTATGCAGATTCGTTAAAACAATGTATACTCTCAGGGAGTAATTGGCCCCGGGGCCACCTACAGCGGCTGGATGAAAGTGCTTAGTAATGAGAAAAAACTACAGTGTGTCTGTCAAAGAGCCAGTTAAGCTGATGATGCAGGATTTCCCGCCAGAGTCAGACTGGTTTAGTGGAGATAAGAAGCAGAGAGGAAGAAGCTGAACCTGGTGAAGGCGCTGTTATCAGCCAGAGATGAGAAACTGACTGCAGACTGTTGGTTCTGTCTTTCCCTTACTGTCTGTCTGATAAGTGGTGGTGTTTTGTGTTATTGTTGCATTATGTTATGGACAATCAAGGATGAGTGCTCGGGGTAGAAAACACATTACCAAAATGTCAGAAACAACAGCTATAGTAGCAGTAATAACATTAACCCAGACTACACAAAGTTAGCGGTACAGCAGGGCCGTTTCTTGCTATATGCGGACTATGCGGTTGCATAGGGCCCCCAAAGCCACCAGGGGGCCCCCAAGCTGCCATTTTAGCCATTTTTTTTATTTTTAAGAAATTAAAATGACCGGTCTCTCTTAGCAAAGCGCCCTCGTGTGTTGAGTGAAAACACCTATATGCTAAAAAATAAAATAAAATTAAAAAAAGATATATATATTTCACAAAATATGGGCCCCCTAACAACATTTTGCATAGGGCCCCCACAAAGATAGAAACGGCCCTGTGGTACAGGTTGTGAGAAATGAACTGTCTGTGGTTCCAATTGGCAGCACAAGTTAGCAGCACAGAAGCCCCCTTCGTTAGCATAAAAAAAAAGTTATGTTAGCATAAATGAAAGTCCTGCTGTTTGCCTGCAGCACAAGTTAAGAGTACAGAACCTCCCTCATTCTTGGTATTTATTTTATAACGTCGGCATGTATGAAAATCTTACAGTTTCCTCAAACTATACTCATGATACAATTGACACGATTTCTAGATGCTAAATCGCTAATTCTGCACTCTAAGCTAACAGGGAGGGTTCCTTCTTGGGACATTAAACATTTTAAAAGTTTTGTTTTTTGAAAACAAAATCAACTCCTCATGTTGATCTCCTAATATAAGCTGTTCAGCTACTTACTAGTACAGCCATACTTGGTCTGGTATAACTAGTATCATCTGGCGGCTAATGTTAACAAACTTTAGATAGATGGGAACTGCAAGGGTGTAATAGTATACTGTTTAAGAAGTTAGTATGCAAAAAAATCATCAAACATACTTAACAGCTCTATACTAACAGGAAGTGACAATATTTATTACTATAAATTACAATTTTTACCTAAAAAATATTAAATTTAACTGACAAAATGGTCAAATTTAATCTAAAAATGTAATTGTAAAACGTAAACTCCTGCTCAGGTCATTAAAACCCTCAAATCCCCAGAGACAATACAAAGGACATGAACTAAGTGTGTACAGTATTATACAATATTGACAATACAATACAGCAGAGGTTCTCAACGTTGTGTAACTGAAGACCCACTTCTGATTGTTAAAACATTTCTGAGGACCAACTTCCCAACTAAATGAGAATTAAAAAAAACATCCCAGGTGTTTTGTGTTTTAATGTCTCTGGAGCTTCGATGGTTTTAGCGCCTCATTTGACAGGATTTCACCACATTCAACACACTGTGCTTTGCACTACCTGCCGTTATAAATCCAAATGTAATGTATTCATATTTCTTCACCACATGCTGTGGAGCTTTTACTGGCGCAGCGTTGTCTCCCACAGCACTTTTTTTTGTTTCAAAAACCGATCCATTTTGTGTCACTGCATCGGAGGGAACGTTAGCTAGCTAACAGGCAAAACACGTTTGTCTCTACCCGATGATGTGTCGTGATCGGCGTGGTGAAATTCAAACGTAACTATTCATTGAAATATGCATTTTAATTCGACGTTTTTCATTTATGTGAATGGCCATGGCCCACTGGTTGAGAATGGCTGCAATACAGCATTTAAAAGTGTAGGTGGACTTCATAGAACATGGCAGTGATACAGGCAGGAATACAGTATAACATTTACTACAAATGTTTACAGAGTTTGAATTGCAGTCTGAATTTTTGGGTGCCTTGTTTTCTCCTCTGTAGATCAGTACTGTAGGTGAGCGGTCTGTCTTTTTATTTAAATTCTTATTTTGGACATCTCTGTGGGCTGAATTTAATTTCCCTTTTGTTGATAATTTTGGCAGTGTCCACCCCAGAGCTGATTACTTCCTGGCAGTCACTTCATAAACACAACCAGTGCGTTCTGCCAAGCTGCTCGGCCGATTCCTCCTCCGTGGGAACACATTCAGACTGCTCTGTCACATTTCTATTTCAGATGGTTCTCCCTCAGGCAGAGCTCAACACTCATTGCAGACACAAGTACTGCTGATTATTATTATTATTGTTACTGGATGCATTTGAGGCTTTCTTATGGAGTGAAAATAGTCTCAATAATATTTATAAATGTGTGTTACATGATCTACAAATGAAAAATAAGATTTGTAAATGAAAAACAAGATTTGTAAATGTGAACAATGATTTGTGTGTAATTTTGGGTACTCACAAATGCGTGTTCCAATCCACACACAAATACCAAGCAGTTTGAAAACCAAAAAAACTGTTTTACAAATGCAAACATCACAACCTGAATAAATAAATAATAATAAATATTTTACTTACAGATTTTTTACTTCAACTTCACAGATCTGATCCTTTTCGCTGTCTAAAAGCTTCCTGCGCATACAAATGTCTAAAAATATTTGTGACATTCTTTTGTATTTATTTACAGATCGTTAAATTTGTTTGCACGGATCGACTGTTACACATGGATCAGGTTACTTTCGCTTTTGGGGTTTTGAGACTATATTCACACTGTTCCAGCGACACAGATTCGTAAATACAAGTGCTGGTGGAAAACTGGGACATCTGGGCTTTCGGCGAATTCGTGTTTAATTTCAAAGTGGGAACGACATTTTTCTAAATAGACAGAATAGCTCGTCACCCCTCGATTAGAGCACATACATTTCCAACCATAGACTCTATACAGTAACCTATAAATGTAAATATATGGTTTAAATAAGCTACTGCTAGGTGGTAGAGTTGTTCTCCTGCTGGGAAAACAGCCAGTCCAGGCAAAAAGCGGATTGCCGGCTGAACCTAACCCAAACCACCGAGGGGCGGCGCTACGGGAAACACAATTCTAACAGGAGGGAATCACATTTCCACGGGGAACGGACTTCCACACAACACCACTGTGTTCAGGCAAGAGAATGCCATGGCGGGACATCCGTCTGAAGTGAGTATGAGCTAAATGACCCGTTGTGTATGAATATCGTTATAAGCTCAAAATTTCAGGTGGTAACGTTGCATATGTTGCAGCCTCACAATATTGCTGCCAAAATTGAACTCCCCCACCCCATCTATTGTTTGAAAAGTCTGACACACTTCAAATTTATTGAGGTTACATCTTTGGGTCACTGGATGGTACCCTAGAAAGCACATGCTTTTAGTTAAAACAGGGACCATTTTGCAGTGGGGAGTAGGATTTTGGCAGGCCCAGTTTTATGCTGCCAAAATTGAACTCCCCCCCTATCTATTGGTTGCAAAGGCTGAAATACTTCAAATGTATTGAGGTTACATCTGTGGGCCTTTAGATGGTACCCTAGAAAGCACATGCTTATAGCTAGAAAAGGGATCATTTTGCAGTGGGGAGTAGGATTTTGGCACCCTCACAATATTGCTGCCAAAATTGAACTCCCCCACCCCATCTATTGTTAGAAAAGTCTGAGACACTTCAAATGTATTGTGGTTACATCTTTACATCACTGGATGGTAAATCTGAAACTACTTCAGGAACCAGAAGTCATACTTTATGAATTTATCTTCAACAATATGAAGACACAGGTTGTAATTAGGTTCCAGTAAACTAATAAGACTGTAGTTTTTTTTGGTTCATAGGTTGAACTGAAACTGAAACAGCTGAAGCTTGGTAGTCAGCAGCCAGTCACAAGCTGACAGTTATGAAGGTCGTGGCTATTAATATATTTTTTTGACGTACCCCTTTCATTCCCTCTCTCTCAGTCTGTAATTTTCACGTTGAGACATAATTGGTCCCTTGTGTTTCAGAGCTGTGGGGGTCCGAGGTCACCACCACATTAGTTCCATTTAACCGAACAAGCCAATCATGTGACCTAAACAAACAACCTCTGAACCCTTTAGACATATTCAGCAGCTGAAGGTCTTTTTTTCCATCAGCTCCTCATCTTGTTTTTCAATAAATGTGAAAATAAAAGACTGAATATTCTGACTCACCAGGAGCTGCCACGCTCTTCCCATTAAAAATTATACAGTGGGACGAGCAACCAGGAACATTTGTCAATCACAAATAAATAAAATGTAAAATGGAGGAAATTCAGAGTGTTGAAGAACAGCAGCAGAGAGACTGTACAGACAGAAGTAGGACAGACGTCATCCTGCAGTTACCGGGTCGCTTTGGGACGACAATGTAAATATTTATCAGCTGCTACTTCATCTGAAATGTGGACGGCAATGATCAGACCAACTAATAAATCCTTCTGTCTGAAACATGAAGTCTTCTCAGGGTGTCTTTACTATATTGGAGGTTAGTTCGGGTAGTTAAAATACTCATCTCTTGTCTAAATCAAAAAACTTAGAAACGACTACAGGCTGTAAGGAACTCAGCCTGTTAAAACACCTGTTTTAGTCTCTTTCCATTGGCCCCGTTTGTTTTAGGATTGATTTTAAGATCTTATTGATTGCCTTTCAGGCTCTTCATGACCTGGCTCCAGATTATATTTTAGACCTTTTAATCCCTTATGAACCTCTGCGTAGTTTAAGATCCTTGGGCAGTGGTCTTCTGTCTTACCCAGAGTCCAGACTGGAAACTAAAGGGGACAGAGCTTTTTGCCATCAGGGCCCCGAGGCTCTGAAACAACCTGCCCAAGGAAATAAGGCCGTCTGAGTCACTGTCTTCTTTTAAGTCTTTTCTAAAAATGTACTTTTATTGGAAAGCATATCCTGATTTTATCTGACTTGCCTGCTTTAATATAATGCAGCCTACTGTTAATTTTAACCATTATATGAACGGCAGATAAACATAAAATCCAACTTGTAGACACAGTTCCTCTCAGACTGTAGTGAGTACAGACGTCCCAAAGCAGAAAATACAAACTCTTACCTGAAGGCTGCTAAACAGTTAAACAGATGAGCCTGAGGACAGCAAACACCCGATCAAACAGAAAACCAAAGATCAAAACCTGTGGAGAAACTCAGACGAGCCGTTTCATCTTCAGTATTTATCAGGGCCAGGAGATGGAGGTTATTTTCTTTCAGTTGGCTGCAAGCGCAAGAAAAAGAGCTGTGTCGGGGGAAATAAAAGCAGGATGCCCGGGCGCTTCATCACTTAGATTCTACCTGTCCTCTTCCTCTTCTCTGCCAGGAGATGCAGAAATATTATTTACATGCATGAGGAGTTCTCTCTGGCAGCTCTTATTGATCCGGCCTCTCCTGTTCCACAGCATGTATTGATCACATCGGCTGTCTTTTTTTTTTTAAGTCCGTAATGAGGCGCACACTGTGCCGAGTTTCCTGCCAGACTCCCGCCAGGTTTGTATGATGTTAAAGGTCAAATCCAGTATGGATGGAGTTTCTGTTTATTTCCTGCTCTGCAGCTTTGTCATGTTGGGACATGAAGTATTTGCTCTTGTTTCTTCTCTTCTCTTGACTAAACTTCACTTCATGTCTCTCCTGTCACATCTTCTATTCACTCAAGGAAAATAATTCTGTCTTGTTAAAGCAGAACTCACATTTAAATACTTCCTCTTTATGTAGATGACAAATGTAGATGATGTCCAGCAGCTCCATTGGAGTTTTAGTAAAGAGAAAATGATCAGCTGCTTTTTAAATCTATTGTCTAGATTGTCTCCCCCAATCTGGGGGACAGATATGCCTTTGCGCTTGATCACAGTAGCTTTTATAACACCAAAATTCAGGGTAAAATCTGTTCATTTCAATGGAATCGCCGCAATCTGTGGATTTGCTCACAGGGACGAAGCTCATTTTTTTGAGTAGATCTCAACTTTGGTGAACTTTGGGAACAGAGAGCTGAGGAGGGAGCTATCATATTAGCTGTATCACACCCACCATTTACTTTTATATACCACTGCTCCAAAAAGTCAGTCATCACACAGGAGTGGACGGTTGAAACATCTCTTTTGATTTAACTATTATAAGTATTGTCATGTAAGTAACTGGCCCGGCGAGCTTGCTAACTAGCAGCCAACCTCCTAACTAGCATTTAGCAAGTCAACCAACTGGTGGGCTATTGTGGCTGGCTAACATGTTATCAGTTAGTGCTAGCTTGGTTCCAGACCTCTGAATCACCACTCACATCTCTGATTTGTTCAGTTATTAAAATTGGTCTGGTGTTGTGCTCACTGTTGGAAAAACAATCGACCTATCAGAGCTTTTGTAGGCAGAATTAAAAATTGGAACGTTATCTTCCTACAAAATGGCTGCTGGCTAGTCAGCTACATCCAGCAGCCATTTTGATGAATATTTTGTGTTACTTTGGAAAAATTTACAATTTGGCATCCTAGATTATAGCAGAAATTGTATTTGCTAATTTTCATATTGGTTAAAAAAGCATATTCTCATTGGATCACAAAGACGGTCAAATAGTTTTCTAAAGTAAATTGTTTCTCTATAAATCCAAAGGCTTTCAAAATTATAAAGACTTCTATTTTGTTTAAAATCTCAATCTCTTCCTAGCCTAAAACTATCAACTTTTCTTTCCGTCAACAATGTTGTTGTGTACGCTAGCCTGCCACAGTTTATGGCTATCCAGAACCACACATACCTGGTGTCAAGAAGAGTCTCCCAACAGCGTCCCAAACACTTTCTGTTCCCACTGAGAAGACGACAGACCCAAACATGGCACCGAATTGTGAAACATTCCTTTATTATAAATAGATCATTTGTATAAAAAACGGGCATGCTTCAATTCAACCATGGCATTTAGACATTTCACAACCAAAAGCTACCATTCAGTTAGCCAAAAAACAGCGACGGACTCATGTCATAATGCAGGTCGACGGACGGACGACATGAGACAAGAATCAGAAATTTTCACAACCACAAGATATTTTTTTTTTTTGTAACGTACAATTAGAATAACAACAAATATGGTTGGTCCCCACAATTGATTTTTTGTATTTCTTTTTGAAAATTTGTTAAATTTTTTATTTTTTTTTAATCTTTCAGGTTACCATCTATCCTGCTTCCTCGCGGTCCCTCGGATGTTTTTCAGTTGTGATCCTTTCAGGTTTCAGGCCCGTTTCCTGCTGTCTGTAAACATAAAAACACCACAGATGTGTTGGTTCAGTTTGTCAGTTATCCTGATCCTTCAGATTGTTCAGAGCACCTCATTTCTGTCTCGGGCTCTGGTGACGACTCCTCTGACTCTGACAGAAATCTGCTTGTTAAATGTCCCAGAACGTCCTCGTGTCGAAGGCGTTGTTTTTTTCACATGGCATGGTTGGTGTAGCTGACGTAGGTGTTCTTTGTTGGCGGCACTGAGGAGAGAAAAGCAAACAGCAGATTGGTAAAGTGACATTTACTTTCACTCACCTTCAGTCCCCTGCAGGTTAAACTGCTAAAGTGGTGCTAGTGGCAAAGTCATTGGGTATCCTCAGGGGATATTCATACTAAAGGTAATGGAAATATATCCATCAGTTGTTGAGATATGTTGGCCTAAATATGCCTCACAAGTGTTTTCATCTCATGTAGTTCAGTCAGACAACTCACATTTGTTTATTACGGCAGCAGAACATAGTTAGAGTTTGGTGTCTAGGCTCCGTCCTCATCACTCCCCGCAGATATGTTTACATAGAGATATTGGGGAGTGACGAGCAAATATCTTAAACCCCGTAGCCGGAGCCTGCAGGTGAATGCTGGGGGCGGTGGTGGGGTTGAAAAAACAGGCAGCAATACTGATGCACTGCAGCTTAAACAGATCACCAAACTGGGAGGGTGTGTGTTTCGTAGATGGTTGTGGAGAGTGAGTTGACTGCCTGAACTAGCTCGCAGGTGTCGCTCCATTTTTTTCCACAAGTGTATCTTTGCGACTTCTTCCCCTTCACACTGAACACTCTGCAGGATTAAAGAGGAAGTTCAGCCTTGTGTAAGGTTGAGAAAGTAAAACTGATGTGAGAGCTGCTGCTTGTTACATTAAGCAGATCAGTTCAGTCAGCACATCTCTGATGAGTAAACAATCCGACTTCTCCCCGCTTTTCTGCTGACGGATCGAGAAGTAGCTTTGAAGTGTAACTCTGAGCTGTAAACACTTTGGCTTCATCAGATCTGGTCTCAGGTGACGTCTAAAGAAACTCAAGTCAACTTCCTGTTAAATCCTCATTACTGCAGAGACTCTGACTGACTTACAGTACCTTTGTTCTGAGAATAATTAACAGTATTTACTATAAACTGTTTTTCTTCTTGTTCATCAGCCTGATTGTAAATGCTTCCAAGGTATCTTAATGGAGCAGTCCTACATGTGGGTAAATCCTCTTCTCCAGGGTTGGATAGGAAGATCTCTTTGCATCCAGTACAGAAATACACTATGGCCAAAGGTATGTGGACACCCATTCTCATCAGTTATGTCATCTCCATTGTCAAACATCTGCGGTAGAATAGATCAAACTGAAGAGCTCACTGACTTTCAACATGGCTCTGTGATAAGACACCATCTAAAGCCCTATTCACACGGGACTAGTATTAGCTGGGGACCTCGAGAAATTTGTAATAATTGCAGAGGTTGATCTGTGATCTTAATTCCGTACGAATCTGCCATGTCTGTAATTTGCAGTAAGTAAAAATTCCACCGCAAATTACCATGCGAATCGGCATCTTGGAGGTTTTTTTGTTTTCTCCACACCTTTTTTTTCCCCGTCGAGAATTATGGAGGTTGCGTTGGCAATTATAAATGAAAGTTTTGACAGCGTCCGAAGTCCTAAAGTCCTATACAGTCCTGCACCGGAGCTAGAGGTCTTTGTGAATATTTTCCCAAACAGTGTGATTGTGCACCATTTTGATCAAATTGCTTTTGGTAATGTGGTTCACCTCATGCAGCAATTAAACTGTGTCTCTTTGTGCGTACAATGCCTGCTTTTCTTCCTGTCGTGCAGGAAGAGGATGAGCCTTGACATCTGGGGGATGATGTTGTAAATTTGAGTAAAATACAGACGTCGGGGGGGAGGTCCTGCCCTTGTCCTGCCTTTGCTTTTATTGTTTTCTTGAATGTTTCCCGTAGAGCGCTTTGTAACTTTGTTGAGAAAACTGCTACACTAATAAAGTTTGTATGTTATAATAAAATTGTTTTCTATATAGCAACTAACTTATTGTTCATCAGTGCAAAATTAGTAAACAATAATGCCAGCTTTCAACCAATCAGATACAACACAGGGTTCGACCACATTAAAACACGGTAAGAAGACCCTCAGCCCACTCACCGCTGGCCTCCACACCCTCGCACAGCTCCGTCTTCACCTCGCCGTTGGGCCGCTCAGCCGCCAGCTGCGACAGCTTGCTGGTCATGGTGGCGGCGGTGACAATGGCCTTGAAGCTGCGTTTGCGTTTGGGGACGTTCTGCTCAGGGTGGAAGATGATGATATAGACCTTCGGCATATAGAGCATGCCCAGAGAGACGGAGGCGCTGAGGCTGAGAGAGACGGTCAGCGTGGCCGTCTGGATGTACATCTGAGGAGAAAACAGAGGGGGGAAGGGTTACAGGACGGTGCATGACAGCAGGGCGCCATGGTTAACAATTGTGAAGATAACCTTAGAAACTTTCACTGTTCACTTCCTGTTAGCTGTCAACTGTGATGTGAAAGAAACCTCGAAACTCCACTTTTGGTACTTTTGGTTCATGTTTTCACTTTGACTTAACGAATACAAAATTTTAACATACAGACCTACAAAATGACCTCATCATGACATCAAATGAGTAATGCCATCTGCTCTCAAATTATGTCAAATAATGAGTGACTCATTTGTTTGATCAAAATACTTAATTTGTTCACACATTAATAACTCCCGTGTGAAAATTTAATATAAATGTATCAGTTGTCTCATGTACTAAGATCTGAGTCTCTTGTGGGACATGTAAGGTTTTCAGCTGACAGAGTTTCACTTCACTACATGCAGATAAAACCTGATGATCTGAACAAGAGGATTTACTTAAATGAAGGTCTGAAGCACTGAACTCAGCAGTAATAATTCCATCAGCCTTCATTAAACCAACAGATGGTAGACTTGGTTCATTTACTGGAATCAATCTAATGACTCGTGTTTGTGGCTAATCATTTTGTCTGCTCAGGAAGATACTTAGGCTCATAACCAGCCAAAGTTTTGAGTTTTTACTCTCCAGCTAAGTGGTGGAAAAGTCAAAGTGTTGAATACTGGGCTGCAGTTTCCTGTTGTGTTGCAGTGATGTAACAGACGTGTTTCCACTTTACTGTTTTTTCAACCACTGTCTCTGCTAATGAAACCCAACACAGATATTTTACATTAAAAGCCTATCAGGAAAGGGAGATATTATGCATTTTGAGCCACTGGAAGACTTTTAATGTGAAACATCTTCAGGTAGTGATTAGTTTCACTCACAGCAGCTTAACAGAGATCACAAAAAGTGGAAGCAACTGGAAATAACGAGTGTTTCTGTTGGAGTGGACAGAGTTAGAATATGACATGACTGCTGGATTGGTGCTGTGGAAATGTACATTATACTACATTTATTAAACAGGTAAACATGGAACAGGAAGTGCAGAGCTTGCATTAACAGCAAATTAAAACAGGAGCAGATCAGAACTTCTTTCTAAATATCCATCCTTTAGTTATACCCGCTTATCCTTTAGAGCAGCGGTTCTGACAACCCCTAAGGGGGTCCCGAGATAATTTCCGGCAGTCGCCAAAAAATTAAATAACATATTTTAAATAAAATAACATATTTTAGACTGGGGAATGGTTTTTACATTATATCGCCTGTACCAGTGATATAATTTTATTCATTTTAATTTAGAATAAATTTTATCGAGTGTGTTTGTGAAAGTCAAATACTAATTAAAGCCAAAATTGAATTAGTTTTTGTTCTCTCTGTGGGCAAAGCAATGGTCTTCCTGTGTGAGTTTGGTAGCTTTCATGTGGTGGGGGGTTGAGAAGCACTGCTTTAGAGGGCTGCGGGGGGGCTGGAGCCAATCCCAGAAGGGCAAGAAGCCGGGTACACCCTGGAGAGGTCGCCAGGGCTGACACATAGATATGGAAAACCATTCACACTCACTACGGTCAATTTACAGTCTCCGATTATCCTGCATGTCTTTGGACTGTGGGAGGAAACTGGAGCCCCCACGCAGGCACAATAATGATAGAACAATCCACATGAACTAGAAGAAAAAAAAACTTTACACACTGGAAGAAAAATCCTTGTGAATTATAAGCAACCATTTAAACAGTAATACTGAACTAAGAGGGCTCTTGCAGTTCCACCTGCTCTCACCCCATGAGCTGAGCTGTATAAATGTGTTCAGTAGTGGACTGTTTAACTGTTGGAGCTCCATCATGTGAGCAGCTGGACGATCATTAACTGATCATCTCTGTCTTTAAACGAGACCAACAACAGAGCAGAGAAAACACAGGGACTCTCTCTCTCTCTGCATCTCAGTTTGACAGATGTCCCTGAATGCATCATTAAGCTGGGTGCAGCGTTTATTAGCTGGTACGAGGCTATTGATTATCTGTGTTGTTATCTTTGTCTGCAGTGTGCCGTGTGACAGAAGGAGGCATTTAGAGACCTGATCCACAGTCACACTCTGATCCTGAACCCTGACTGGACTAAACAGCAATTTCACTCACTTTATACTCACAGGAAACACCGTCAGCACCATCGTAACAACTTTTCAAAACTAACATGTAACTTTGATTTTTTTTTAAAAAGTAAAGTAAATGTAATGTATAAAAGAATCAAAGCAACTAATGAGATACCAGAATATAACCAAGAAACAGTAAGACCGTAAACGCTATATTTAACTGTTTTCAAAGCCATTTGAGGATTATCGATAAAATACTGCAGATGTTTTCAGACTCTTCCAGGATATGTGCATATCCTGGAAGAGTCTGCAGCTCATTTCTGATCAATGTGGTAACAGATACTTTGTGTTTGTACGCAAAAGCACGCCATCTGATCTTTATTTTGTATTTGTATTTCCTGAATAGTGAATATTATTCTTATTAGGGAAAACTGTAACATCCCTTCTGCTGCTTCACATACTTTAGAGGACAAGTGACAAAAAACAAACTAGTTTTGCTGTTCGTATGTAAAAACAAAGTCAATAACTAACGAAATGCAGCAGTAAATATTAATTTCCGAAACGAGATGCAGCTGATTCCACGTGGACGTTGTGGGTAAAAGGCAGAGAGCATCCGAGTGCTTTCAGTTGTGACAGAACGCATTAAAGTGTTGTTTGTATTCTCCCTCGTCGCCAAAACCAACCTACATCGACTCATCTGAGTTATCGGGGAGAGAGAGAGGGAGCAGCCTGATTCAAGCTCGCTCGACCACACACACCATGCAGCACAAACCTCTGCTTCCTCTCCCCGCCCTCCAGCCTCTGTCACACCTGTGCACATGCTTCCGACGCCACACAACACCGCCACCACTGAGACCACCCGCGTTACCATGGCAACCGCCTCACCTAAGTCGAGGCCCGGGTTAATGGTCCTCTGACTGAGCGTCAAACTGACAGCGGGGAATCCTCGGTGGGGCTCTGCTCAGCCACCAGGATGGAGAGGAAGGAAGGAAACGTGTCGACAGATGGCGAGTCCCCCCCCCCAAAGCGCCCAAAACAACGACGGCGGTGATTCCAGCGACGCATCAAGAAATCATTATGAAAATGTATGAAAGACAGCAGAGCATAAACTCATTTGTGGGCCTGAGAGAAAAAACACAATCTGAAGTGATTTATGTGGGTCTCTCCGACACAAGCTGTTATTACAAAACCAATGCCACGAACGGTGTGAAGGTCATGCTGACGGGTTTTAGGAAAGAGGAAAGGAGTAAGGTGAGGAGGTGCTAGAAGGTCGACTCATGAGCAACCACTCGACTTATATAGTCACATTAACGGATGTCCCTCAAGGTGATTTTGCCCCTGATCCGAGTCCTTTAATACTGAGTATCTTCCTTAGCATGATAACACATGGAAGTGGAAAATGTGCATCTGCATCTTGGTGATCCCCTGACTTTTCATCTAGAGCCCCCTTGAGGTTGACATTTGTGGTTTTGAGTGAAATCTCTCAACAATTATTCGATTGATTGCACTGAAATGTGATACAAACAGTCATGCTTAGGATGAGTTGTAATCATTTTGGTGACTTTTCATCTACCACCGTCATCAGGTCAAGATTTACGATGATTAATACTTTGGTTTATGACTAAAATACCTGAAAAACTAACGACATTCCCATCAGCCCTTTGGTGTTTATAGTGCTAACCACCAGTTGCTTAGCAGGTATAATATTATAGATATCCTGGAAGCTTGTTGGTTGCAAAGTCATTGCTCTGGTGTTAGCAGCGGTTCCCAGTGTGTGAGAGGGCAAAAATGTGTATGGAATAATAATAATAAGTATGCAATATGGGAATTACAGTAAACACTGCATATGTATGTTGACAAATCAGAGGAGGAGCTCCAAACTGCACCTTCAGGAATCAATAAGCGGAATCGAAAAGCAAATTTCTTAAAAATCCCCCAATTCCTACAAATTTGGGATCAGTTCCAATTCAGGAAGGTTGAATGGAACATACTAAGCAAACAAGGACAGCAAAGAGGTGCATTCATATTATTTAGGTGCATACATATTTTATTATGTGTCTAAAATGATGCACAGAACATCTAGAATATTTAAATCTGATGGAACGGTGAAGCCATAAAAAAGTCTTAGGTTTCACTCAGCGTAAGAATCACCAAACTTTGAAAGTTTATGGAGGTTCGGTAGGTTAATGGAGGGTGAATCCTGCGACTGTACAGCGCTCTGTCTCTGTGACCTGGACGCCACCTTCCTGCCTGATCAAAGCAGAGCTGGTTTAAAGCTCGGGACTGTGGGAGTCTGATCTGAGAGCAGCTGAGGCCTGAGTGAAACTGGAGCAGCAGATCTTTCATCTGAACGTCCGCAGGAGGCTGCTTGACAGAAGAGACCAGGTGGATGAACCAGGCCGGATCATAAAACGCAAGAATAGTCAGCAGAATGAGCTGATTTCCCTCAGTTTTGGAAGACATCAATTGACTGATAAACACTAAGCACCAACTCTTCTCTACGTCTTTGTAGTATACTCCCATTCTGAAGTTTGGCCCTCTCTCTCAATCGGAAAGTACACACTGTACCTCAAGCTGAAATACCTTTTAAGTTAATGTCTGTATTCTGTGTTGGCATTTATGCAATCCAACTCACAGCACGGAGTGTACTTCCATGAAACCTCCAGTACAGGCTGATCCAATTAAAAGGCAAAGAATTTGGATGTTCCTGCAGTTTTAATGTCACTCATCTGTTATTTGTTGGAGTGAAGCTAAAGTGCCTTAAACCCCCATTAAAAGAAAGTTCTTTGGGAAAAAGAAAAGATGACATTTGTAGAAAAAAACGAGGGAATCGGGGGCAGGTGAGCAATGGGGAACAGGTGTAGACAATAATGGACAGAGACACGAGGGCAGGAACACACGGGAAACAAGAGACAAGACTTCAAAATAAAACTACGGGACGTGACAGAAGTGTACAAAAATCACTCATAATCACAATATAAATCACAATTCCCACTCACAAATATGGCCAATTGTGTTTATTGTGATTAATGACCACGCTGGAGGGACTGCTACTGTGTTTTCTACTGTGAAAGGTAAGAAACACTCCCGTAAGATCATCATCATGTCATTTTTATAACATCCTGCAACAGCTCCCCCAAATCCTTAAATGTCCTCACAGCTCTCACTGATGATTGTTTTTACACTCAACTGGAAATTTTGGGTTTTTAGGGGCTCTACTGAACGCTACATCAAAAGTTGTGAGTGTATCTGTCAGGTTGGACAACAGTCTTTTGGACAAATTTAGATGAATGTTAGTCAATCCAGGCCTGATGGGATATATAATCCCTCCAGGGTGTTCTGGGTCTGCCCCAGGGTCTCCTCCCAGTTGGACGTGCCTGGAAAACCTCCACAGGGAAGCGTCCAGGAGAAATCCTTGTCAGATACTGAACCACCTCAACTGACTCCTTTCGACTTGAAGGAGTAGTGGTTCTACTCCGAGCTCCTTCTGGATGTCTGTTGCAGAGTGTCTTGCCAATTGAGGCCCATAGTTGTGCTGGTCCGGTGAGTGAATGTGATCAAAATTTCTGCTTTTCTGGAACTGATGCGTGTCAGTGCTGGAAAAAAGGACTGTGGTGTATCCTGACAAGTTGACATGCATCAACCAGCCACCTGTATAAGCTGCCCTTAAGGTTGAGTCCAGCCAATCCAGTGAAGAAACTAACTTAACCTTCTCTTTGATCTGTGATTGGATTCTTTCAGTCATTACCCAAAGCTCATGACTATAGGTGAGGGTTGAAACGTAGATCGTCCGCAAAATTTGAGAGCTCTGCCTTCAAACTCAGCTCCCTCTCTACACTGACAGTCCGGTCCAACACCCGCCACACCAGTCCGCCTTTGAATCTCCCAGTCCATCTTACCCTCACTCTTGAACAAGACTCTCGATCTCCTTCACTTGGGGCAGCAACTCACTCCAAGCTCAAAGAGAGCAAACGACCATTCTCCCCTTTAGACTTTAATCCAAACACAAACTCAACCGTGCTGTTTTGCGCTGGCGGTCACAAGTCAACAAAGTGAACACAACCACATCATCCACAAAAAGCAAAGATGAAATCTTGAGGCCACCATACGGACATCCTCCTCAATTAAAATCTCAAACAGAAAAGGTGTCAACACACAATCAGTACCACCCTGCCTGAACCCAATGCCTACTGAGAAAGTCAGGACAATTCTATTTCTATAACCCAATATCACAAATTTGCCTCAAGCGGCTTTACAATCTGTACAGCATACGGCACCCTCTATCCTTACCCTCCTCAGAGAAAGCTCTTGACTATTTGCAGAAAATACAGACACACCTCTCTCTCAGGTAACAGAAGAACCGAATGGCTTGTAGTAATGAGTCCAGCAATCCGTATTCCTGCAAAAAACCCACAAGGCTGGTCGGGGTTACAAGCATGCCAATTGGCCACTGTGTTGTGTCCAAATTTAATTTTGGCTCTCAGTTATCGATGTCAGCATTGGCCCACAAGGTCGGTCTGGCTCTCTTCTCTGGTATCTCCTAACTTCTCTGATTTACACATGAATTCAAGTCAGAGCAATAATTGCTATCATTATTTTGTCTCTCCTTTTTTCTCTTTTACCTTTTGCCTCTTTATTTTCTCAAGGTGATTTATTTTGTTTAATTGAAGAAGAGTAGCCTACAGCCTGTTATGTTTCAGTAAAATTAGATTTTCACATTAAAGGCTGTGTGGGGAGTGCACACGCATAAATTTATCGGCAATCTGCGGTTGTAGGGCTGACGGCAGCCGGCTGGAAAATGTCAACATATCGCCCAACCCAATTGCCTGTCTGTTTTTTTTTCCCTAAAAAAAGCCAAATAAAAAATTACTTTAAACACAGTGGGAATTCACCCCCCAACCCTGGAAGTGTTAGTGCCTTGCCCCAGAGAAATAATGAATCACCGGTAAATCCAATATGAGGTTGTCTGATGTATATTTCCTGTCAGATTTCAGACTGGAGAAGTTTTTTTCAGTTTCATCTCTTTCTCTCTCTGCCATAAACCGGTAATATGTTCTCTTCATTTGGCCCGGAGCAACCTTTCCCCTCACACAAAATAAAAAACACCACTTAAACGACAGCTATGGATGGCAGGCAATAATACTGTGGTTGGTATTGACTTTCTCTCCTCCAGTCTGAGGCTCATGAAGAAGATAAGCAGCGGAGCATAGCTAATCGCTGCTCACAAACACACAGTTTTTTTATTTTGCAGAATAAACTGGTAGCAGTTAAAAGACACCAACAGCCGGTTTTTAATTTGTTCATCACCCGTTAAAAACATCTCAATGAGCTCGTCGGGTGTCAAGATTGACTCTGTTGGTTAGGGATGAGAACTGTGGAGCTCTACAGGCCTTACAGCAGCTTTATTTTGGGGCGAAATGTTGGCTTTTTTTTTTGTTGACATTTGAAAGACACTTATGGAAGCCCATTTCTTCCAGGACTGACTTTTCCTCTAGCACCACCATGAGGTTGTCTCAACAACTATCAGCTGGATTGCTGGATTTTTGTCCCCCTCAAGATGAATTGAAATAACTTTGGTGATCTGTAGCACCACCATCAGGTCAAAATTAAAATTTGTCCAATATTAAATACTAAATATCTGCAAAACTAATGACATTCCCATCAGCCTCAGCTGTACTTTGAATTTATTGCTAATAATTAGCAAATGTTAGCATGCTAATACGCTAAACTAAAATGGTGAAAATTTATACCTGCAGTACAGAGATAGGTCCAGAACATGTTTAGCCTAGCTTAGCACAAAGACTGGAAGCAGGGGGAAACTGCTAGCCTAGCTCTATCAAAACTAACTCCAAAACTGTTTAATTTACATCACTGTGGTCTTTACATGTCATCATGTGTGGTTTGTAAAACCTATTTGTGTCAGACAGGAGTGAAGCGCATATTAGTGTGATTTATATTCTCCCAGATAAGTACTGGCAGCGTGAAGTGGTTGTAGAAGCTGATAATAACACTAATAATAGTACCGTTAGCATATTAATATGATAAAGTAGCTCATCAGTTGAGGTCAGAGGAGTTGGAGTCCCAGGAGGAGCTGCTTTGGGTGGAAGCTGCATGTTAATCTTCTCTGGGATCCTCCGGCTGAAAGTCAAAGCCTTGTTCATTATGTATGGAGGTAGGATGACTCCCTCCCAGCGGCCCTGGCTCCTCTACCTGCCTGTGAATGTGAACGCCTCCTCGGGCAGCTGATGCTGCGTTCAGGGCCCAGCCCCTCTGATGTGCTTATTAGTCATTCTCTGGCTTCTCTCTCCGTCAGCCACACGGCTGAGTGCTTCTGCTACTGTAAATGTCAGCGAGTTAGCGTCCTGCTCCACATTCACAGCCTGACCTAAAAGATCAGCTGATTAGTTCAGGTCCACCACATTTTGGATAGAGTCCAATTAGCCTCGGATCTATTTCTGACTGGTTCTGGCAGTCTTTTCAGATCAGATTTAATTTATGCACGTCAGGGTCAGGTATGTTTTCCACAGGTCGGCTTTGGATTGAGTCCAAAATGTGAAGAACTCTATTTTAAGGTTAGTGGGCAGCAGAGACAAAGTTTGAGACTGAGCAAACAGAGTGAAGACTGTACTGTATGTCAGCCATTCTCAACCAGTGGGTTGTGGCCTCAGAGCGCCATCCTGTAGGCCGCTGAGGCAGGATCGGTTTTTGAACCAAAAAAGTGATGTGGGAGACACATTGAATCCGTCAGCTTGATAAATAATGTGGGGAGAGTCTGACAAAGCGACAGACGAGTGTATAATGAGTTGCTGCACAGAATGACAGAAACCCTCTGCTGTCATCTACATCAACTGGAAGGTGCTGCGGTCAGGCGAGTACAACCTCCTGAAAACGTCAAGTAAAACTGAAGATCTGCAGCAGGAATAGAGATCAATAAATGCTCATTTTAATGGAGACCTTTATTAAGTCACTCCCACGACGTGACAGAGAGGGAAGCTTAGATATCACCAGCCTCCTCACAGACGCCCCCTCCACCAAAACCAACATGAAAACTGCAGCAGATGCGACACCTATCTGCAGTCACAGTAACTTTACTACGCGGTAGGTAATTTCTTGGGGGCCCCTAAGAGTCCCCCTAATAGCTGCAGATATACAATGATGATAATTGTAACTTTCTGAAACAAACAAGCCAACAGGCCAGGTGTATGGAGGTGTCAAAGGAGGAGAGGTTTGAACGTCTCTTAACACAATTACTTCTATCACTTTTCATGTGAACAACCGAGTGCAACAACATGAATGCCTCCGAGGAGAGACTGTCTGAAAGTGTGCGCCGTTATGATTGTATGATTCATGACGTCAAGACTACAAAGACAAACAGAAGAAAGTTGTTGGAGAGAGATTAGGGGGAGGCAGCATGGAGGAGACTATGACAGCAGGTTTTTCACTACAGGCAGAAACACTTTAGACGTAGTCGGAGCACACGTTAGACGAATTTGTTCGTGTGAAGCAGACTGAATCCTTAATGTCTCCGGCTGCATCGACTCACTTGTTAGGTGATGGCACCATTGATGCAACTGAGCAATCAGCAGGAACACCTGGTATCTATTACTTCCTGACAGCTCTACCTGCTCCTAATGATGGTTTTAAAGGAAACTGAAAGCTTGAAACTTTACGTAAACTACTTTATGTTTCTGTACTTTTACTTAGGTAAGTGGTGTACCCCGCCTCTTGTCCAATGTCATTTGGGATCAGCTCCAGCCCCCCACAACCCTCTAAGGATAAGCGGTATACATAATGGATGGATAATATGTAGGCAGCATTTTATTGTTGCTGGGGGCAGAGCTAATTTCTACTACTTTATATACTGTTGGGTTGTCATCATATTTTAGTAACTCATCATGCATTTTGTATGCCAAATCTTTATCTGCAAAGTAACCAGAAACTCCAGCTGTCAGATAAATGTAGTGGAGTAAAAATGACAATATTTGCGTCTGAAATTCAGTGGAGAGAAAAATGAATGTAGCAGAAAAGGAAAATACTAACATACAAGTACCTCAAGAATTTTATTTATATGCAGTATTTGAGCAAATATACTTTTCATCACTGGCTGCTCTATTGAGAAGTTCATGTGGCAAACAGGGGGCAGACCGAGGTAAATGATTGCATCTATGGAAATCAATAACCTCTTTAATACTAATAACAATCTCAATCAGTGATCAGGGTGAGAATAAGGAGGGAGAGACCCTGTGCCTGGGTGTGCCTATGGGGTCCCATTACCCTCTTAAACACTCGGGTCACATCTGATTAATTTCTAACTCTCAAAATTGACATCCATCTGTAAAATTTCCTCTTCTTTTTTAGAGTCAGGAAAGCAGTGATGCACAAAGTCACAACAGATGAGCAGAGAGCAGCAACCGGAATCCTTGTTGACAAAATGGTACAGTTTATACCTCCAGCTTTACAGTCGCTGTATGTCAGAGAAATGATGATGATGAAACTCCAGGAAATTATTTTTATCCAAGCAGGATATATAGCATTATGCAGTGAAATTTTTTCTGTTAGATAGATGAAAAAAATAAAAGAGCCAAATAAATCTGGATGAGTGTGGCAGAGAGACGAAGACTTCTGGATGCTGAGAGGAAAGTAAAAAATGTTTTTGAATGTGGAGAACAGAGAGTCTAAAAAGTTTGGAACTACCAGGAGAGTAGTTCTTCCCAAGACTGGCTGGCAAGTGGGTGCACAAAATAACACCTCATGGAAAAGACTTTCGCTACGTTTACACCTAGCGTCCACACTACTCCAGCGTTTTCAAACCCCTAAAACGGAGACTTTTGAAAACGCTGCAGACCCCGCTTTACTTTGAAAACACCCACGTTCACTTCCTGATTGGGTCTTATCAGCCACAACGCGTCCTTCCCTGATTCGTCACGCCCCTATCACCCTTTTCCAGAAGAAAACAAATCAGCCTTGACTACCAGAGGTTAATCCAACATGGAAAACGAATTACAACACTTATTTTCAGCAACTGTTCCACCTCATCGTCGGCCCAAGCAGAGAAATCTTTGCCATTACTTTTCTCCATTGCTGTTCTTCGTTTGTAGTGTTTCCTGCAACTAAGCAACCAACCGCAGAGTAGACAATCTGCTTCCTGTTTACATCGGCATGTGCATGCCCAGTCCATGTAATATGCATTTTCAGGCGTGTAGTATGGACAGAGATTATTTCTGAAACGGTGATAAAATGCTCGCGTGGACAGAGAAAAAAGTAAAAATAGTTTTCTGATACGTTCATCCTCAGCTATCACTGCCAAACAAAGTTATTTTGAAATCATCCTGTAACGAGGCAAAATGATTGTTTCTGGTTGAATGATTTCACTGAATAAATCAACTCAGACGGGAATGGAAGCAGAGTTGAATTCAAATTTTAAATGTTTACTTGACACACAGGTGTTTATCTGATTATAGGAAACCTGTCACATTATTCACATGTTTACAGCAGGCAGGACGGGTCAGTTTGACAAAGAGTCAAACAGCAAACACAACCGGAGGCCTGAGGTGATTGTTGTGTTTCTCTCCACAATTAACAGTGGACACTTGGCCTTAAAACAAACAGTCTGTCTGCTGTGTGATTACAGAAAAATATAAAATACATTTCATTTTTCTCTGTCTAATGAACTAGGAAATGTTCTTCTTAGTCAAGTATTCTGTTTCTTTTGGCTGCAGTTTTTCAGTAAAAACCTGAGGTCTGTTGCAGACGAAGTGGCTTCTGTCTGCAGACTTCTGTTCTCTGAAGCCTCGGGGGGAGAAAGCCGCCAGCTGCTTGATACGACACCTCAGTCTGTTTGGAGACGGTGATGTAATCTTCATCTGAACATGTCTGAACGTTCAGTCTGAATCTGCTGGGTAAGTCACATCTCTGGGTAAAAATAACCCAAGCTAAAACTGAAACCGCTGTCGGACATTTCTAGTCCTTATCAGATCAGAAGAAACCTGAACATTTCAGTTACTCAGTTGCTCTTAAGACTGTGTAACAAAATAACCCTAGCTCAAAGCTCGAACTTGCTAGCTTTTTGGGAGTTCCAGTGCCCTGAAATGCCACCTTTTTCCTTTCCACATTGCATCTCACGGTCTTTATCAGCAAATGGAACTAGCTCAGGTGTCTTCAGGGGACCTAAGTATGGGACTTCAGCCTCATGTTAACAGGTGGTTGTATATGGGGAGGGATTGGAAACCACTTTTAGTGTTAAAAGACGGGTCTCTGGTGTCAGATGTTGATGTCCCCATTGATCTTTCTTTCCTTTATCTTATCATCTGTGTTCATTCTTGACCTTGAAAACAGCAGCAGACAAAACAATCTCCACTCAAGCTCCAGTTACGTGCTTTTTCTGGAGATTTTTTATGTTCAGACATACGGTGACAACGCATCCATGGCAGTTGAAAATTTTTCAACTTGAGAAACAGTTGAAAAATTGTTTCTCGCAAATCTACCTGCCTCACAAGGTTAGAGCTTCATGATCTACTTCATAAACTTACAGATCACCAATGTTAGTAGACTTCATCCTCGGGGATCCATGAATGTCTCTACAAAATTTCATGGCAATCCATCAAATAGTTATATTAATATTTCAGTCTGGACCAAAGGTGGACCGAGTAGCCGACAGACAGACTGACATTTGAATGGCGTATGTCTGAAACAGCACATATACCTGGTTTGTTTGGAAACACAAGAAAGAACCTCGTTTTAAAGTCTCACAAGATTCTTAAAAGTTTAAGGTTAAGTTCCTGCAGTAGAAAAAGAGCCAATTGCTCTGTGTACTTCTGCCAGACGTGAACAAGGGTTGCTGCAGTTCATGGTTGGCTCCTTAACCCCTAGGCCGCAGAGTTGCCCCTAAAAAAATAAATTGTAAATTTGAAAATGACTTTGACATGATTTGCATGGGATGACTTTTGTAACTTTGTTTAGACTTTGACCTATCCAGAGCTACCGTCAGTTTCAGGCTGAGATTCAAAGCACTGTTGCTTTTCCTCACAAAGATCAGATGTCATATCCACATCAGGGTTATTATCAGTCAAGCAGAGTGTTCTATAACAACTCTTAGTAATCTTTAGTAACTGAACAGTAGCAGCAGAAAAAGATTTCCTCTAAACTATATTTAGAGTAAATCTCAGTGAATCGTTCCACCTGTCCCCTAGATCTCCCCATAGACACGATAATGAGCAAAATCTTCCATCTGGCAGCTCGCTTACAGCAAACTCAACCCAAAAACTGTTGTCTGAATGTGCTAAATTTAATTCTGCTCTAATTAGTTTTGTGTCGAGAGGCAGCAAAGCAGGCTGGACCACGCCTGTGGTGATCAGAATCTAATCAATCATCAATCAGTCAGTCGGAATGGAGCATTAACTCTGGTTTGTAGAGACAGGACTTCTCTGAAAACAAATAAACGTTTGTATTTTACATGCACAGAGACAGTAAATGAGACATTGTAGTTTTAAGTTCACACAAGCAGCCAGCCTTCAGTTCGGGGGAATGTATTGACGATTAGCAGCTAACTGTTTAGCTCGTGTGACTGCTCGTCCTCATTAAATTTTGTATTTCTTTGGAGGGTCATGTTAATTTAGATTTTTCCAAAGCCAAAAACACAAGGAATGGATTAAACAGTGTGTTCACTGTAACATAAGCTGCAAATGATAGCATGTCCAGCTAACTAGCTTCCTGCTTATAGTACTAGCTAGCATTACTGTGTTACTTTTTGTTTTTATGTTGTGTTTGGTTAAATGTTGTGTTTTGTTGTGTATGTATGGATGCAGGACAAATTTCAGAAAAGTATTCTGATAATAAAGTGAAATCAAATCAAATATCATTAGCTAACTAATAGTTTCTGGGGTTACAGGAAACCATCAGAGTTTAGCCAAACGTTATGGCTCTGTCCTACTCTTTATTGAATTTTTGAAAGTTTACACTCCAGCAAACGTTATCAGAGGTAACATACGTTTGGTGGTGCTGTCCGTTTTTCTACAGTTAGCTTTTATAGCTGGGGTTATATTAGAAAGATCTAGTTTAATCTTTAGTTTTTTTCCTTATGATATAGTACTAACTAACTACCATGCAACACAAGAACAATGTTGTCTTTATTTCTGAGTCAGTTGATATTTGTCCCCCCCAACTTCAAATAAGAGCGAGCATGCCCAGCTCACAAAATTAAAGAGTAATGGAGCCTTACTGGGATTAGTAACTGTAATGCCTCAACCTTATCCATTATTTCTGCACATCAGGATACCTCTTTGTGTATTAATTTCAAAACACGTCCGGAAAAAATAAAAGTTACCATATTCCATCCAAGTTTTCACAAATATACCCCCAAAAAGAAAAGGTAGAATAAAAAAGAAAAACAGCTTGATTCCAAATGATGTGTCAGACGAACATACAGTATTCGTGTGAGTAAATGTAGATGCTGCTGTGTGTTTCCATATATAAACTGAATATTACATAAAACATGACTGCCAGTATATTATTTATCAGAGAAGCACACTCACCCGCTCCGCCGACTGTGCCGTGCCAAAGAAGATGGGGATGAAGGCCAGCCAGATGATGCAGGTTGTGTACATAGTAAATCCAATGGGCTTGGCCTCGTTGAAGGTCTCTGGCACGCCACGCGTCTTGATGGCGTAAACAGTGCATGTGACCATCAGGAGGATGCTGTATCCCAGCGAGCAGATGAGCGACAGGTCGGAGATGTCACACTTGAGGACGCCGCGAGCGTTCTCAGGATCCTGCGTGCGCTGCTCACCGTAGTCCACAAAAGTGTGCGGCGGGTCGGCTGCGAACCACACGAAGACACCCAGCAGCTGAACTGAGATGAGCGAGAAGGTGATGACCAGTTGGGAGGCTGGTGAGATGAAGCGCGGCGCCGTCACAGCCTTCTTGCCCTGCTCAAAGATGCGGTGGATGCGGTTGGTCTTGGTGAGCAGCGCAGCATTGCTGAAGCACATGCCGAGGCCCAGGAAGATGCGGCGGAAGGAGCAGACAACAACATCGGGTGCAGCGATCATGGGGAAGGTGATGATATAACATAGGAAGATGCCCGTCAGCAGCACGTAGCTCATCTCCCGCCCCGAGGCCCGAACAATTGGCGTGTCATTGTAGCGGACAAAGGTGACGATGACAAAGGTGGTGGCAATGATTCCCAGGACGGAGATGAAGACGGGCAACAGTGCCCAGGGCGAGTGCCACTCCAGCTTGATGATGGGGATGGGCTGGCAGCCTGTGCGGTTCTGGTCGGGTCTCTTCTCGTAGGGGCAGAGTTCGCAGGTGAACTCGCTGGCCTGGAAGTGGTATCCCTCGCACCGCTCACAGTGCCAGCAGCACGGGACGCCCTTCACCACCTTCTTCCTCTCGCCGGTCCGGCAGGGCAGGCTGCACACCGAAGATGGCAGGGAGGAGTCGCCGGTGATCCACTGCAGGGCCTCCATCTATGGAGTTAAAATAGTCTCTAATATTTACAAATGTGTAGGCCTATTACATGATCTACAAATGAAAAATAAGATTTGCAAAAAACAATATGTGCATGCGCGTTCCAACCCACACACAAATACCAAATGAAGCCGACACAGACCGGAAGTCCTAAAAGTGCTCAGGAACATGGAAAGTTTTAACATCTATAGTTTTATGGCAACGGAGCTAACTCCAGCTGGAACAAGCTGGTAAGTGGACCTTGAGCTGAGACTGTTTTGTTGAACTGCTGTTTCCAAGGTCAAGAGTAAACTCGTGATGTTTCCTAACCAGCTTCTTTAGATTTGCTAATTACGAGGAGGACAAGTTAATGAAACATGTTGTTCGGTCCATTAAACTCTTTCTTTCTTCTGTAAAGAAGAGTAAAGATTTCATCAAGTGCGACTTTTAACCGTGTTGGCTAAAAATCCCTCGTCCACAGAAATATTACTACTGTCTCTATTATCTGGTTTTCATTCAGTGAGGGTAATCTTTGTCAATGCCACTTCAATGATTTCACTCTGGTCGACTTTGACAGATGATGACAAAAGAATAGATTGAGATTACTGGTCCTTACGTTTAGATGCAACTGATTGGTCCAGTGTCCGATGACCTTGTACTCTGCTGACGACCTGTTGTTGATCTGATATTGGAAGATGTCGTAGCGTCCGGGAGCGTCGCCGTTCTCGTTAAAGGTGACCGGAGTCCCTGCACTTCCTGTAAAAACACAAAGACATATATATATTTATTTAAGTGTGTCTGTTATCTGGGACAAACATTTTACCAGACCTGCCTCCACCAGGACCGGGTGTAATACTGTAAAATATTTTAGTTTTCGTCGTGTGATGAAGGTTGTGTTTTTAAGCTTGTGAGCAGCTCTTCCATTTGTTAGAACTGCTCTATCCCAGACATCTCATTGGCAAGTGTGACGAACGTACCTCATTTGTCTGAATTGTAACTTACTGATTGGCTCCTGGTCATGTCACTCAAAGTGCTCCTTCCTCTGCAGTTTCAAGAAAACGTGAGATGCAAGACAAACAGTTATCCTAACCAATGGAGGTCAGGGATGAAATGTGCTAGAACCAACATATATGTGACTGTGGATTATACTGCAGGAGGTTTTAGAATTTTTTATTAACATTCATTAGGTGACTTACATTCTCTATCACATGCACACATCTGGAGTAATTTGTGGCTCCATGCTCCAGGAAACTTTGACATGTTGACAGGAGGAGAATTGAACCACCAACGCTGCGATTAATGGCCGACCTCCTCTGCCACCTAAGCTACAGCCACACCTGTTTGATACTTCTTTATTCAGCAAAAACGTATTATTATCGAATGTGATGATGATATGAATGATATGAATCCAATAAAAACTTCATTCAGGAATATGCACCATGTATGCACAATATAAACTGATATAATTAAGCCCTAAAAACTCGATTCTGACCCCTCTACAAGCTGGGACCTCAAAATGAGGTAATAATACCAATAAGTCCTCAAAATTAAACAATAACAGAAATACGTTGCTTGTTCTGCCGTCCAGAACGACACATATAACCATTTCCTGATCTGACATCACTATTGTCAAGGTTGATTAAGGTTTTAGAGCGATCACAGTTGGTTAAACGAAACCAACGCTGACTGTCGACCGGAATCAGGAAATGAATAGCGCCACCTGTGTTAAAGTCCCACGTTTTGTTGACCCATCCTTCCACCCCGACCTCCTCCCTCTCTGGACTTTGTTGCTCTCTAATAACATCACCTGACTTCCTACTTTGCTCCTGACAGACAAGAGTCACAATCACTATGGCCTTTTGAAGATTGAAAGTAAGCAAATGTTGTTTTTGGACATCAGATGAAACGAATGATGCTGTTGTTTTTCTTGGCAGAACAGCCTCAATAATACAATTGTTAAGTCAGTTACCGTTACAGTTTACATTGCCAGTTAGTGAACCTGGAGCTTTGAGGTCCCCTAAATGTCTACAGCCCCGAGGAAGTTACCTGCTTTGCCTCCTTGGTAATCCAGCCTTGACTACTTCTACTGAAGTGGGTGTAGTACGTGTCCAGTGTTTTTTGTATTTTTTTGAACAAAGTATTGTTTGTGTCTGTGTTGCCTTTTTTAAAGCAGTAATCTGTTATTTCCTCTAGGTTTTCCTCTCAGTCTGAGTCATCTTATCACAGTTTCCCTGCCGGCTCGTCACAACAACCACACAAACGTGTTGCTGCCATATTGACTGAATCCCTCCTGCCAAGTTAAAATCACATGCTGTCTGACACTGTTCACACTTAGCCAGCAGTTAATAATATATAATAAGAAAAAGAAAAAAAACTGAAAGCACGAGACAAAAACATTTTCATCTCAACTGGTGACTTCAGTCAGGCTCCAATTTTCTGGTTTCCATTATTCCTCCTGCAGTGATGTAAAAACCTCCACACACTGTAGTAACATGTAAAATGATAATATTCTGAGTTTTTACACCCTTCTATTACCATATTACCAAGTTAAATACATGCTGCACGCGATATTTTGCAATGTAAATGTATATATTGTTGATTTGTCTAATAATCATAACAGAAACTGATACATTCATTTCATAAAAACTTAGTGTAAATGCATCCGGGAAGCATTCAAGACAGATTGAAATCTGATTGTTCAAACTATCTTGGGAGGTGATTTGAGACCCAATATATAATCTGTTTATATAATCTGTTTCTTCATTCATGCCTGTGACACAATTAAGGAGTCAAATGCTAAAATCCATGTTTGATAACAGTGATTGGAGTGTTTGAACATTACAAAGAACACTCGGATGTTCAGTTAATCCTAAACTTTTGTTTTCAGATTCAGTCTCTGGGTGGTTTATTTTTTTGCTTTCAGCTGCTGTATTCACTGTTTTGTGTTGTGTTGTTATCGGACAGTGGTGCTGTATTCCTCGCTACAGGGCAAATTTAACATCGGGGACAGCAGAGTCTCGAAACGTGAAGGAGATTAGTTTGGAGCTGCTGAAGCCGAGAGGAAGAGCTGCAGATTGGAGTTAAAGAGCAGAACAACAACACAAAAAAAACAGATTTATAATGAAGTGAGTGGGCGACGGTTTGATTCTATTCTGCTCTGATTTCCCTGCTAAACATGAATAAAGGCATCACAAATCACATCAGTGTGACGATGAGTCACCACAGCTCCCCTCAGGATGTAGAACCCCCCCCCCAACCACCACCTCGTCCTCTCCATCCCCCACTTCACTTCATTTCACTTCACAGAGAATCTGTGTTGATACAGAATTAACATCCTCACTCCACACTATTTCCAAACATGGCAATCATGATAACGGTGGTAACACATGCTGCAGCTTTGTCATTAAACACAGTAAGATGACCCACAAACAAACAATCTGATAGAACGAAAAACAGACGTCACAGTCAAATCCAGGACAAAGAGATCTTCAAGTCTCTAAAAAAGGACCATATCGCCGGTTTCACATGTTTTAGCTCGTGTGCTTTAATTAATACATACTTTTATACAGTAAGTGCTGACTAAGGTCACGTTATGCTGAGGATGTTGATGTCAGTCCTACAGATTTCATGGAAGTCAGTCAAAGTGTTGGTTCCATGGACAGACATCGCCATAATTAGGCAACAAATACAAACCCTGTAAGTATGAGCTGTGAGATAAAAACAGTTGATAGGGGTCTGGTAGAGGTTCCTCATCAGAACCACCAAGAATTACAATTAATGTCAGCCTCCTACATTCTCTTTACCCACACTTGTTTCCACTGAGACTATCCATTGAGATTTAAACCATAAATACTCGTTCAAGGTGCTCCATTAATCCACCTGTTTGACCTGAATGGATCCGACAGCAGCGGCTCTTTTTCACCCCACTGACAGGAAGCACATGTCGCTCTGAAGCTCAGCAGAGCGAGGCCACAGCGTTTCATTGAACCAGTCTCCTGTATCTATTGTTTTCGGGGACCTTGGCGGACGGCGTGGGTGGTCAGAGCTGCAGCCTGGCAGCTCGTCTATTCATCTGTGTGATCATGCCTCTGAATGGTCACATTCACTCTGCTCTTACCTCTTAAGCTTTACATTTATTCAAGTTCCTTCACTCCTACTTTAGCTGTTGAGTTGTTCTGTCGATTTCAACCTCACTGAGCTTTAATCATTTGTGATTTCACACCTAATTACCTTGACGTTTTTGTCCGTCATTCCGTTCAGATGTCAGGATCTCACATGCACAGTGAAAGCTTTTTTTTTTTTCAAATCTGAAGAAAAGTTGACGTCTGCTTTTACAAAATTGTTGACAGGTCAGAATTATAACTACGGTAGATCACAGTAGGTGACGATTTTGTTATAACAAATACCCTAAAATCATGTTTCAGCTTTTCAGAAAGATTGATAGCAGAGACACACAGAGTACTGAAAGCTGTGGAAACAGAAGGCTACCTGGAGGCTGTTTTGTGGGTATATTTTCAATGAAAAATCGCCTAATGTCGTTAAAGAAGTGATCTATTTTTACATTTTAAATGTCAGTACAGCTGATCACGTATTCTGTCATTAACCTGTATTTATGCTGATTTTGTCAGATGACGTCGTGATTATAAAATAACAATTTTTATTACCGCAGCTTGGGGATGACTGCTGGTTAACAGGTAGTATTAATGAGGCACGATTAAATCACTATTTAACACTCGTTCTGTTTTCTGACTACAGAAGCAAAATATGTAAATGAGAGCAACACAGATGTAGATGATCACGGAGAGCAGGAGGGGACTGATGCAGAAGACTAACCGGGCTGAGTCCGCCCCACACTCTGTGCCAGATTTTGACACCTGAAAACCTTTTTTATGATCTGCAGTTTTGTTGTTTGCCAACTGAAAAGATTTGAGATTTACAAGCGATTTAGCAATTTTCTTTCTCAGGTCTTTCATTGTGGACAGAGATGTTTTACGAAAACGACCTGGAAACGCTGTGGATGAACGTCGTCAAACGAAAACTGCTTTTAATAAATGAAACGGCTGTGTGTGGACATAATCCAACTCTGCAACTCTTTTATTCAAGCTGCTATCAACTCATCCATTTGCATTAAATCAACCTGTAATTTTTGCAAAGTTATTGGTTGTACCAAACTGAAGTATATTGAATAGAGAGGATCCAGACACTGGAATAAACCTGTAAATGCTAAACTATTTTGTGAAAAAACAGTGTTTAAAAGTCTAGTTATGTCATTTGGAACAAAAGCAAAAGAGAGGGAGTTCCCCAGGCAAACAATGGAGATCAGTGATTGGTTGTTAGGTACACACATTCACAGTTCATTAATGTTTCTGTCTGGCTGATGATTGGTCGACTGAAATGCTGCTACTGCACTTAGGAAAAGAAATAGTTCCAACACGTGGCGCCTCCTAGAACCACAAACTGTGGTTTTTACATTTCTGTTTGTGCACTAATTAAACAAATGAGATACGTGTTTCTTCGTGAGCTGGTGGTGGCTTAGAGGTCAGGACGCCAAACATGAGCCGCGGTATCCCCAGTTCGTCATGAGATCCATCTGAACGTCTCACTCTGAAAGAATAGAGAATAAAGTAGTCCCCAAAAATGTTGAACCACTCCTTTTATCCCGAGCTTCACACAGTGCAGTAACACACAGCTGAGCTCCCTCTGGTTGTTTCCTCTTCCTGCTTTGTTCAGCAGTTTGTAAAAAGCGGCGTATTTGAAGTGAAGTCACAGCGGGAGATGAGCTCTTTACATATTCATCACTTCACTCACCTACAGTATCTGCTCCCCCCTCCTACCCCTCTCACTGATCTGACTGTAAAGGGTTTGTCTTCCTGCAGCTCCACAGGGTCATTCATGCTGCATCCCTCTTAAAAACGGCAACAACAAGCTTTTATCGCCTCTTAGTAAGCATCCGCTGTCCAAATGAATCAGGGGGGAATGTCCCTGACGTCCTCGCCCCTCCTCCCTCCCCCGCTGCTCTCCCTCGCTCTGCTGATCACGTTCAAACAGGACTTTACGACAAGATGGCTTTAGCACGGCGAGCGCTAACATTAGCACAAGTGTCTCGATTAGCCTCCCGACGCTCCTCTAAAAATAAGCACACGGGTGAGTTATCGCTTTGCCCCGCGGCCTGACGTCGCCACAGAGCCTCGCTTCGCCCTGGATTCGCTGCATTTCATACATGGAATTATGGGTAACCCCGCTGCCCCGCGTTCAGAGAAGCGAAGCATAAAAAACAGAAGCAGCTCCAGTTTGATTTATGTCAACGTTTGATGTATGTGAAGGTTCAACCGAGCATGCTGTTCACAGATTCACACGGGAAAGCCCCAAACGCAGCGAGACATGAGTGTGTATGAGTGTGTGTGCGTGTGTGTGAGTGGGTGTGGAGGCCTTAATAAGCTCAAACCACACATGAGCCACAAGCTGCTGAGCCAGGATTCAGCGATAATGTTCGTGTGCTGCTGCAGCGCTCAGAAGCTGCAACCTGGACCTTCACTGAGGAGATGTTCTCTGAGGCTGTAGTACTCACAAAGATATATAAGTACGGGAACATTCTTTTCCTGGATCAGCTGTATTGTCCTGAATTCCTCCACAGTAAAGTTTCTCCTCCAGGCTTCAATCTGAAAGATGACTGACTAATCTTCTTGTCTGTGAAACGTTTCCTGTTTCTGCCCTTGTTTGCTTTAATTCACTGAATGAGGCAACAAACTGTTTAATGTTTAAAAACCTCCACGTGCAGCCCCGAACCCCAACCGAGCACAGATTTACTGTTTCAGCCCAGCGAGTGAAATTCACCTCTGATTCAATGTTTAATGTCTCTCCTCCTTCTGCAGAAATAACATCCAGCAGCTCCTCACATCCGTCAGGCCCGGCACTGAGAAGTGAATCCCTGAGAGCGCAACACATCAGCCACAAAATCTGCTCAATCTCCTCCTCTCTCTGTTTTATTTTTGTCCCGCATCTCTCTGTGCTGCGCACGTAGATAGAAAGATTATTCAAATTGAATCCCTGTTCGCAGGTAGGAAGAGTGGTTTTTGTTTTGTCTTTTTGATCCATACAGAGGAATGGATTTATTACATTCGGGCGTCGTGATACCACAAACTTTGATTCTGGGCTGATGTCAACTAGTATCAGAGAACAGACACTGTTAAGGTGTGTTCACTCAGGAAAGTTATAACAATCACCTCTGAGAAGGGCATGAATGTCTTTACCGTTTTTCTTTTCCACTTTAAATGAAAGAAATTCTCATCGCTGGGTTGTGAAAAGAAAGTCAGCCTTGGCGATAAATGCCGGCATTCACAAGCCAGAGAGGGAAAAAAAATAGCTTTACCAAAGCTTTTGTGAAACCTACGGACGGCCTTGATTCAACCACAGAGAGCAGGTTCATCTCATGTGTTTGAACACACGACATTGGCAGGAGGGGAAGAAAGGCAAATAAATCCTAAATCCATCTTTTTTATTAGAGCTTCTAATAAATCATACAAACAAGGGTGTAATTTCTACTGGGGATCTACACGTTTCAAAATCCTATTTAGAGGTCCAGATCAGCAACAACAAAAAGGGCTCCGTCTTTTAACTTCCTGTCTACACCGAAAGTTGGGAATGTGTCCCGTGTCACGTGTAGACTGATTGTAGATCTGCTGCTTGTTTCCACTTTGCACCTGCATCTCAGCAAATATCTGAGCAGTTTCACAACTGAACATACAGCGTGAAGGACCAACAGAGCTGAGAGAAAATGAGAGCGTGTGGTTCAAAACGTGTGTTAATACAATATTTCTTCATCTAAACCAGTGACCGTATATAAAAATGGACGACGTGACAGCTCCCCAAAAGTGAAGCCAAAACATCTGGATCGCCCCCTGGTGGCTGGCTGCAGTATAGCTCATAAGCCAAATAAAAATCAAATAAAATGTTGGTTTCTGTCATTTTAGGTAGTTCTTATCACGCTGATGTTTGTTCTAGTGTTCGTTTTCCTGATACGTTGGCTGAAACGATGTATTTTAACTTGTGTTGATAAATGATGATTCTAAATTATTCTAAAGAATGTGACTAATGTTAATAACCTGAATCTAAATCATCATACTGATGAATCAGCATCAGTTTTTGAAACTGTCACCATAGAGACAGCTGCTGCAACACACAGTAAGCTAGTTGAGCTAGTTGTAATGCATTGTCAGGTCATATGACCTCCTCTAAAATGGGCTGTGTGAACAGATCAGCGAGAGACAAAACCAGAAATGGAGCAAACAAAAAAATGGGCGGGACGCATTACGTCAAAAAAGAAGTGACATGAAACTACTGTGAGAGTTTTAAGATGACGGTGATGTCAAACTTCCTGAACCTCGCAGACAAATACTTAAACTATTTAAAATTAATCTATCAGATCATCTGACTGCTCGTATTTCTTGTACCTTTCTTGTATTTTTTGTGATGACACTGTGTTTCCAGATCTCAGCTATTAATTTGGTGATCACAGCATTATTATTACTGACAGAAACGATGGACAAAACTACCCAAATAAGACATCATAATAAGCTGGAATTATCCTTTAAAAACATCCATCACCAGCCAATCCACAGTCCTTCCCTCACTTTGCCAGAAATATAGAAATCTCTATAGAAAAACATATAGTTCCTTACATTCTCTGTGACATGAGACCGCAGATCTGTAAAATGAATGTCTCAGCTCATATGAGGACGAGTGTGAGATTTAATATTCAAAAGCTGTGTGCATGTGTGTGTGAAGTTTCGTGAATATTAAAGTTGTGTGAAAGCAGACGGATCATCCGACTGCGGCAGCTCCCACTGAGCTGAGGATAATGAATCTGGAAACAGGAGGAAATAAATCCATATTTGGGGTTTAATAACGAGCGGAGGATTCCCTGATGACGGCGTCAGCATTCACACTTCCTGCTGACAAAGGACAAAGGCCTTCACCCGCCGCCACGAGAAGAGCTCGGACCGCCATGACAAGGAAGAGAGGAAGAAGATGGAGAGGAGGAGGCATGAAGGAAAGAAATAAACGAAGGGTTAACGAGCGAATGATAAGTCCTCCTGTCGGGTGATGAGGAGATGGAGGGCTAACAGCAGCTGGAGAACAGCTGCGCTGACAAAAACTAAACGCTGATGAAGGTCGGGCTGACTAAAAATGTTTTAATCATCTTCTTTTTCTTCCTGAATCATCATCGTCGCCTTCTGTCACATCTTCAAGCACACTCACAGCTGTCAATCATGACGTCACACCCCCTTTTTATAGCATTAAATAACTAATTAAAACCAAACTGATCAGAAAAACGAACACTTGAACAAACATCAGCGTGATAAGACCGACCTACAATGACAGAAACCATCTTTGGGAACATTTTATTTGATGTGTACTTTGATTTTTCAGTTTGGCCCACGTCCCATCAGCTAACATCTTTATATATGTCTTTTTCCAACGTTTTCCACCTCGTGCTTCGCCGTCACACTGTTCTCATCCCTGAGAGCCAATCACCTCTTCGTTATTGGTTTGATTTAAATGTTGCTGATCTTGGAGCTCACATGACCAGATGTGCATGAAAATGTGGAGAAATTCAAGAACAAATATTTGTCAGAAAAGTGTGGTGACGCCGTCAGATGGCTTCTTCAGAGAACTTGTTTGACACCGAGGTGTTGACTGACTGCGGAGGCGGTGATTATCAAAACTCACAGCCAAGCAAATGGCTCCATCAGAATTTATATAGACCTGCTCGTAGGGCTGTACCCACATCAAAATGCTCTAATTCGACTCTTTAAGTGATGAGAGCAGTGTTTTCTTTTTCAGAAAGTGTTGATCACACTCCAGCTGTCCGGCACAAACACAGTCCAATCTGTTGGCCACTGAGTTTGGTGGGTCTCGCCAACATGCTTGATGCATTTTCTTTACATCGTACTTAGAATTATGAGAAATCTATATGATTCATGCCTCCCAATGTTAGACAACGGTCCAGCACACCTGCAGAGGGAGTGCAGATGAGCTGACACTAATCCACAAACTAAATTTAACTATAACAGCTACATGTGAACTCTCACAGTGTCCTTTACTGGCATATTATCTGTATATGTGAAAACATCAGCTTTTCACACAGCTTGTGGAGTTACTCTTCTGATTGGCTCCTGACAGCACTGTGAGCGGAGACAGAGCTCGCACAGGATGAAGCAGTATCAGAATCTGATCTGGTTCAGGCGTATGTGCGTGGTGCTGCCCTCCTCTGTATTTCCACTACAGTTATTCTGAGGCAAAACTCAATTTGTGAACCTCTGTCATGCTGCTTTGCTGTGTTGGTCTGTGCTTCACGTGACAATATGAGGTTTGAATTTGCGAAAACGCCGCTTAACCCATTCATTTGAACAGGGGTAGTGCGTTCAGGCTGCGGCGATGCGGGCGAAAAGCGATCAGACGCCCAGTTGAAGAAGACTGTAGCAATGTAGCATTCAGCTGTTTACGAGCCACTGTGAAGATGGAAGAGAGACTGATCGATCAGTTATCAGAGAGTGATGCTGCAGTTTGTAGTCTGGCAGATTGTACAGAACAAGGTGATGGCACGTTGCTAGAAAAATGTGTTCGTATTGGCCAACCGAGTTCAATCGTATGGTCACAGCTGAATGAAGGTGAACCGCAGCTGAACAGGAGATGGCACCAAAACAGGAAACACATTCTTGAATTTTGTGGCTTCAGTTGAAGTGAATGGGAGAGGGAGTGAAAATTGGCAGGGACCGACTCTGGAGTTAAAGTGAACTAGCAGGTTTAACAGTTCAAATGTTTTAAAATGGCCTGACTGGACAGATGTCCAATCTGTCCAAAACTGTTGCGTAATGAGAAATGTAAATGAGTTGAAAAACACTACAAATGATGATGATGCCGATGAAGATGCCAGCCGCAGCTCTTACCGTTGAAGCCGACGGCGCGGATGTGGGCCAGCAGCTCCTTGCCGTCGATGTTGGCCATGCGCGGGCACAGGCCGGGGTATCCGGCACAGAGCTCGCGGTGCATGTGGTGCAGAGCGTGGGCCATGGCGTACACGGCGTCCATCACGAACTGAACCTTCCCCTCCTGCTCGTAGCTGGAGTCACGGCCAACTTTCTCCAACCCTGGCACAGAAACAGAGAGGTGTCCGATGATCAATCGCATAAAAACACACTATGGATTGAGATCGAAAGTTCATTCAATCTCTAAACTCCATCGTGAGATACGGTCGAAAATGGAAATGTGAACATCTGCAGTTCAGTGACAACTGGGCGACTCCATCTGCTGATGAAGATCATGTGAAAACAAAAGTCGAGCCTCATTCTCATCTAATTTCATATATGCACGTCTAACCCCTTCCTGTTTCTTTGAGTTCCCACATTCATCCAACCCAATTTTGATATATGAATCTTGTAATTATGACACACAGATCTTGTAGTTCTTCTGTAGATCTTTTTTTGTAATCATGAGATCTGCATTTGATATTTATGACCTAATTTTCTCAGTTTTGTAAGATATTCGTATCTCGTAATTATGAGCTAATTTTGTCATCATTTCAACATACCAACCTCATAGTTATAGGATAGTTCTCTCATAGTCATCATGAGATACAGATAATTGGAATTAAAAGTTGATTTTCTCATAATGTTAAGATAAAGATCAATGGGATATTGTAAATGTGCAATCTTTTCTCATAAGAGTTTTCTTGTTATCTTAAGATATGGATCTTAATCACAGTTAAAAAATACAAAACTCACAATTACAAGACAATGTCTCGTACATTTTCTTTCCTCTTGGTGAATACATTGAGCTTCCATACAATGTGCTTCTGTAGGATTCATCCTCTGGGGACCAGAGATGTCACTGTGGATTTCATGATAATCTGAACAGTAGTTGAGATTAAAGTGATCGATCTTCATCTTTAGGCTCTTCCTCCAAAAATATGACAGAAAACTTCAAACATTCAGAAGGTAAAGCAGAAAGAACAGCGAGGCCTGTAAACTAACTTCACTAATTTCGGCCTCTGTGCGTTCCATTTTCTTTTTGAACCCAAAGGTTTCCGGGGTTTGTCCTTGCCGCCGGGCAGAAAGTAACTCACAAAGGATTATGGGAACGTGAAATGAGACACATTTCCTATAACTAACACATTAACATAAAAAAATACATTTGGCTCCATCTCATTAGCCGTGATTAAATAACAGAGTGAAGAAGACGTCGTCATCTTTCTTTATATGAAAACTCTGTAAAGTCCTTGCAAAAATGTTCACTGAGTAATTACCGTTATTAGAGCCGTGGCGCTCTGCGATCACGCCGCCGGCCGAAAAACCAAAGAGGGAAGCAAAAGAGAGGAGGAGGAAACTAACTGCTGGACTGGACCCTCCATCAACAGACAAGACTTCTCTGAATTAATAGGAGCTTAGAAATGAAATCCAATTTAATTTTAATAGCAGGCGGGCAGCGGGGGATCCGTCCGAGGGGAGACATTTGCTCCGGCAGTAAAGACTGATTACACGTCTGTACGGCGGTAATGAATGAGCCTCGAACGCCAAGCAGAGAGCCGAGGATGTCAAACAGCCGAGGCAGAGAGGAGATGTACGGCCGAGCTGCAGATGATCGCTGCTCCCTGCAGATGATGAGTCTCCTCAATATTTCCCGAACACACATGTTTGATCCTGGAAATTCAAATGGTGCCTGAATGCAGCGTTTTGAATTTACAAGCAGCTCAGTCTGACGCAGAGAGGTTTTCCAGAACCTCAGTGGAAGAAGCTTCTCTGTGCTGGAGAATCTGACTTGTTTTGAGTATGGAATGATTGATGATTGAATCATCTAGTGCTGACTATGCAACGCAGTTTGACTTAATAGCTGTAGATGTCTCTTTTCTTGTTTTAAGTAGCATTTTAATCGTGTTAGTTTGTGCCACATATAAGGAATATATCTGATACAGATTCTCCAGTAATTATTTAAAGCTGCTATAATGGATATTTTTATAATAACAAAGTATCAGAAAGTGGTCGCTCGTAGTGAATTACGGAGAATTATCAGCTGAATTTGCAGCTCCCCTCGGCTTTACGGCGCATTATAGTGAGTTTCAGCTCATTGTTTAGCTGTCTGGCTACAACTTCACTGCTCTGGTTCCCTCTCAGCGCTCTCATGGCGTTGTTTTCAGAGAAAAATCTGTAAAAACCCTCTGTCCACTACCTGCTCAGCAGCAAACAGCAGACAGACACAGTTAGAGACGAGCTGGTGAACATAGTGGAGCATTTAGCAGCTAAAGAGACAGATATTTCCCTCAGGAGGTGGTGGAGACCAAAAACAGAGCTAACAGAGAGAACACTGGACTTAGATTCATCAAGTGACACAAACACGACTCCACATGAAGGATCATGTTGCTCTGTAACTGCTGGATGAGGAATTAAGCAACTGTTTGCTGCCCCCAAGTGGCCAGAAAATAGAAAAATCTCTAATTTAGTAGAATACAGTTTTTGCGATTGATAACAATAGTGACACAGATGGTTTACATCCAATTCAGTTGTACAATGAAAAAAAAGAGTCTCATAATCAGTAGACCTAACAGCTTTCTCTGATAATAAAATAAAAAAGGACCAACTTTGATGTAACTGCATTATCCAAAAGTGGTATTTTCACATTGTCCATTGTTAATAAACCAGACTAAGAGTCTACAGCCATGCTAGCCGTTCTGTGTTGTTTCATGTCAATCCATCCAATAGTTATGAAGATATTTCAGTCTGGATGTGGAAAAGGCTCCTAGGTTCCCTGATAAACGCTCACTGTCCTCTTAACCATGAGTATTTCCTGTAGATTTCATGGAAATGTGGCCTGCAGTTGTGTAGTTTTGACCTGGAACAAACCGTTGTTGAGTGACTGACGTTGACGTTCTGGCAGGAAGAGAAGGAAACAACTTCTTCCTTTTCAGAAAATGCAGAAACTGTTTCACACGACTGCTTCATTTGAACAAAATGCCAGTTGTTTAACAGACTGTCATTCTAAAGATGTTACTGACTAAAACAAAAAACCTTGTGAATTATCCATCATACCCAGAAACTTCATGAATGAACATGATTTCTGAGAGAAAGTGGAGCATGATGACCGATGATGATGATGATGATGATGATGATGGTGAAACACTGTCTGAGGTGAGGCTCGACAGACAGCTTCATCACGGCTGCTGGCATTTCAATTACACATCACTTACAGGGTAAATTTAATTCCTTCTCGACAGGATGGACGTGTTTCTGTTTTCACGTTTCTCTCTCTCCAACACCGGCTTCCTTCTGTTTCAATTAGATTTGGAAATTAGATCAACTGCAAACTAATTACAGAGGTTACCGGTGATGGGATGAGTTCGGGGAGAAACCAGCTTAGCTGGTTTGTCACGAATATATTTACATTGATAGAGTTTTTTCATTTGCTCTGTTGTTTATCAGTAATGTCAGTCTGTGTCAGATTCATGAGCGGAGGATTAATAATGATGTTTCCTCACAACAGTGATTCTGGCTGAGAGCCATAAAAACATGACAGATGCGCCTGAGAGCTGCTCAAACATTCATGAATTCATCCTGTGTCCATGCCAGAACTGACGGCTAGTCTTTACTTTATAATAGAACAGCATTTGCATAAAAAAAGAACAAACAGCATGTTGCATGGAAAAATGAAACCACAGCACATAAGAAGAAAACTGGCGTCATCTTAACAGTCACTCAAATGTCCACCAGCAGGTTTATTATTCAGACTGTAACATCTGCTTTTCATTTAACAAACAAACTTTAAGTCTGACGTGAAAGTAATTGTTTTGCAAGTCACAAATGAGCCTCAAGCCTTAGCTATGAAATACCGATTCAAGTACCCAGTCAAGACTGGTAAGTTGCAAGACAAGTCCCAAGTCATGACCAACAAGTTCTAAATCAAGACTGACAAGTCCTAAGTTAAGACCAACAAGATCCAAGTCAAGACCAATAAGTCAAGACAGATAAGTCCTGAGTCAAGACCCCAGTCAAACCTACAAGTCCTAAGTCAAGATCAACAAGATCCGAGAGTCAAGACAGGTAAGTCCCAAGTCAAGATCAACAAATCCTAAGTAAAGACCTACAAGATCCGAGTCAAGACTAATAACACAAGACAGGTAAGTCCTGAGTCAAGTCCCAAGTCAAGACCAACAAGTCCCAAATCAAGACCAACAAGTCTCAAGTCAAGTCCAAAAAGTCAAGACTGGTAAGTCCCAAGTCAAGACCAACAAGTCCAACGTCAACGCAGGTAAGTCCTTTAAATGTTTCATTTTTGAGCCAAAAAACAGCTGGATGGTTCTTTAAGGCTCAGTGGTTCAGCTGACAAATCTCATGAGTGTGACTGAACACAAACACTGGATGCTTCAGATGACGTGTCTTTTGTTAGGGGTTAAAGGTCAGATCGAACCAGTTTGTTTAAACACCAGCAGCTCTGTGCTCTGCAGCTCCACATCTGAACCCTTCATCCTAAAGTCATCACTGCTCACAACCACTTTCTCTTCAAAGTGTTGACAAAACCCCACACACACTTTGCAGACCGTTCCTGAGTGCTGCTGAACACCAAACAGCTGCTCGATACTAAACAGCTGCTCGGTCCCTGATACGGAGGCAGCTTTTCTCCCTCAGTGATCATTGCCGCTGTTGACATCACTTCCCCTGCTGACGTTTGTAACCAAACAAACTGCGGCACAAAGGTAAGAAAAAAACACATACACAACAAAACACAAAGAGGCGTTCAAATGCAAATCTGGCTTTCATATCCACTAAGTGTATTTCAAGGGAATCTGCAACACAGAGCAATACAAAACGAGGGAACATGGCTGCAAAAAGGTGAGGAAACAATGAGGCACTTAACTCAACAAACACATCATTCAACAAAGCAGAGGAACAGAAATATATTAAAAATATTCATGTTCTCTGGTGAAACTGTGTTTGTGGACTGTGCAGGTGGAAGAACTGATCCTCGGAGTGAAAAACAAGGTTTCCTCTGAATAAAAGAAACTCTTTATGCTCCACAACTCCATTCCTGCTGCTGGGGATCAGTTACACTGCAAAAAAAACACCTTCTTCTCTTAAAGGAAGTGAAAGCAACTGAAATGTTCGTTACAGGCCCACAAACAAACAGCATCCTGATGATTTAGCTATTCTTAGAAACTTAAGTAGTGGTAAGTCAAGTTCGTCCTGAAGGTGACGCCAGAGGAAATCATATCTGGATCTTTAAATATACAAAAACATGTTTTTCTGGACTGGAGTCCAACCAACCATTTCCATGTTCATACCCAACAGTTGTTTGTTTTTTTAATCTCTAAAATAATTTAAGCATTTATATCAACTGTCAGTTCTTCTTTTTAAATACACTTTATGTATTGTACATGTAACAGGAGGTAAAAATAGTGGGGAAATGGAAATTTGCCACATTTTGCAGCTTATATGCTTTTGCAAGATATGTGTCAAAAAGCTTTTATAAAAACACAACACCAAAAACACAGACACAGGGGCAAAAAACAATCGAACCTGCCTCAATGTCATTCAGCAACGCATTACATCGACCAACCAAATATGTGCAAGCACACACTTGATGACTGTGTACCTGGTGATGGTGGAGACAGAGGATAAAATGACACCTTTCCAGAGGTGTAAAATCCTCTCTCATAGTATTATAAATCTCTGTGCAGACTCATGGATCTGTTTCTGGACTTCCTGGTCCATATTTAATCTTCTCACAATACCTGAAACAACACACTAACACGGACCCTTGAGCTTTTTTAAAAAATGTAGTTTTGTTTTTCGGTCTTGCTCAGTAAGTAAACTTTTACTCGTACTGGGTATTTTGCTGCAGTATTGATATATTTACTCAAGTGAAGATCTGTTTACTATATTTTGTGTTAACCTATTGTGCCCGATTACTGCAATTTGTGTCAAAAATCGCACTACTTCTTCTCGCAGTCATAACTCAGTCAAATCTGAACACACACACGATAGGCATATTTTTAGATTGACTTAGACTTACACTTGTAGAGTATATAATCTCTTTAATCCTCTTTGATCACAAACACCCACAAATCCGCTTAGAAATCATAGAGAAAAAAAACGCTCCTTATAACTCCAGAACTTGCTTCAGAATCATCAGGTTTTTAAGTTTTCTTCAGTATCACAGTAATCCAGTGATAGTTGTCTATGCATCCATGGGTACACTGCAAACAGAAACCGCTAATAGCTAATTCGGCATATTTTAATGGTGCCGATTTGCCAAAATGTATTGGCTACAAAAAACAGGGCTCATTGTTTTGACATTAATAAGGCTGTGGACATACAGACAACAAACTCCAACAATTTTTTGCCATAAGTCTTTTTTTCACAAAATCCATCCTAAAACGAGACTGTCCTCCAAAAATATCCAAAACATATAGGTCGTCTCAGCAGCAGCTTATTGTGACCCATATTTACGTTTGTATTTATGGCGACCTCTAGTGGCCGTAGTAATTATGACGGGAGCAAAGGTGGGAGTCCGGTAAGGTGGTATAAAGTGACAAAGTCCACATAGGGAGGAGGTCGGGGTGGATGGATGGGTCAAACCTATTTTAACTTACGTAGTCTACGTAACTTAACTTACGTAACTAACGTACATATTTTAACCCAAACCACGATCTTTTCCTAAACCTAACCAAGTAGTTTTGGTGCCTAAACCTAAGCAAACTGCGACCGCTTCACAACGTGAGTCGGGAGTCATTGACAAACGACCTATTCTGTCATTTATGTTGGAGGACTTGTTGCCTAAAACATACACAACTCAAAGCCTGTAAATACAGAGAGTTAAAGTTAATCAAACCAGTACCAGAGCATCCTATCAATGACCAAAGTGTTTTGACCTGATATGGTGCTATAGGAAAGGTTAAGAGGTCACCAAAAGCATCAGTAGACTTTATGTAAATTGCAGTTTTAAAGATATAACTTGGATTTTAACTCAGGTTTCTGTTGTTGCTCCACAGCTGCAGCCGACACGCTGTCATCAGGATCTCAACACCTGATTCAGGTGTTCAGATGACAAACGTGTCTCCATTATCCAAACAAGCCTCTCCGTCGGCTGCTGCTGCTTGCACACAAACAAACAGAACACTAATTATAGATCACAATCAATGACAGGCTGACAGAGAATCCATCGGCTGGAGGCTGCAGAGATCAGGGACGACTCAGAGCCGCGAAGGTTCAGATCTTGACCTTCAGAGAGGAAGAGGAGCTCGACTGTGAAAAAGGATCTTTTTATTCGGATGCTTTTCATCTCAGACGGCTGGAGGGGCGTGTCCCTCTCTGTGTTTGATTGACAGCAGCGCCATCATGAACCAAAAAATATCAAACATAAATTATAATATAATATAAATATAAAAACCTTAACAACACCTTAAACTAATCGTTAATGGATTTCTCAAATATTTCAAATTAGTGTGTAAATTAAGAGGAAAGTCATGTAGCCCTTAAAATCTACTTAATTTGTTAATTAAGGGCTTTACAAACTAAAGTTGGGGGTTGGGTTTTTCACAATAATGGACAAATTAAGTGATCTCTGGCCAACAAATACCTTGATTTAGATTAAGGTGTTTGGAGGAGGAGATTATGCCGTTAACATGTGAAAGAAGGAAGAGAAGGAGGAAGAAAAACATTGATTTTCTAATTTACTCTCATCTGAGCATTCAGGAGGGGGGGGGTGTCTAATTACAGTATTGGATTGCTTTTTAAAAGCGACACACTCTATCTGGCAGGAAATGAGGTGCTCCGAGGTGGCGGCGGTGTGGCGACATTATCCCTGAGCGGAGGGTGATGGAACGTCTCCCTCAGACCTAAGGCCACCGTGTCTCATGGATGTTTAATTATGCTAATTAATTACAATTAATGAGCCGGCCTTCCCCTGTGGCCTCTGGAGGGATCGTACTGAGCGCGCTCTAATCTGTGAGTTGGTGAGACGCTCCTGAGGCTGTTTGTTCTTCTGTGGCGGAGGGTTTGAAGCGTCGCAGCTGCAGACATGCAGGACTCCTATAAAAGCAGATGTGTACGATGTTTTAGGACTTTGCTCCACTGACATCACCACATTTATATTTACAGGAAACTACGAGGGGTCACAACTCATTCAGGGCCCAACATGAATTCATTTTGCTTACACAGATAAATAAACTCACACTCTCATAGCTTGTGTGGGGCAAGAGACGGAGCTTTTTAGCAACCCTGTCGCACCTGAATCATGTTTGACCCTGGGGTTAACGGACGACCCGCTCTACCTCCTGAGCCACGGCCGCCTTTCAGAGTTAAATTCTCATCTGATGATGGTGCTAGATGAAACGTTAAGAGGTCACCAAAGCTATTAGGGGGACGTGGGTATATGTCCCAAATTTCATGGCAATCCATCCAATAGTTGTTGAGGCATTTCACTCGAAACTACAAATGTGAACCTCATGGTGGCGCTAGAAGAAAAGTCAGAGGATTACCAAAGTCAGTGGGATTCATCCTCTGGGAAACAACCAGCTGCTGGCTGCAGCTTCATATGTAACAGACAGATACACATACTTGTACATACACACACCTGCAGCCTTTCAGCACTCTGAGCTTACATCGCTCTTTACATCTCTGCACGATACTGCAACGACACAAACATCTGTGTCTGCACACACACACACACACACACACACACACACAGGTGGACGCTGACCTGCTGACTCAGCTGTTTGTCTGTTTATGTGATGTGATGACTCTGCTGCAGCTCCAAAACTCAATCTGGAGCTTCTAACTCAATCAGTCGAGCGCTGCGTCCCGCCAGCAGCAGATGGATCAAAGCCGTCCACTGAGCTCAGGTAAAGACTCGCAGCGTCGTTAGCAGCTGGGACAGAGCAGCTATTCTCAGAGTGCTGACGCTGTTGCTGCTGCTGCTTCTCTCCTGTCTGCACGCTGCCCTGTATTAACCAAACACCTACCATGAATCCAGTTCTGTGTGTCGGACATGTTTGTAAAGGATTTGGCCCTCAGTGGCCCCCTGTTCTACCGAGAAATATCCTGAATCAGGGAGGATTACATGCAGGGTGTCTGCAGTCAGCACAGAGAGACTCAGCAGACGAGAGCTGCACATGATCGAAGAGGAGAAGAAGAATTCATTTCAGTTCAGATTCAACAGCTTCCAATTTACATCCGTACATCTGCTTTCAGTTAGTTCGTTAGTTTCATTTATTATCCTTTCGTAAATTCTCTTAGCGTCTGACAATAAAGTGCTCCACAACAACACCACCAACAATCAGGTGCAAGGGACACACACCTCATATCACCAGTACTTGTTTAACAGAGCTACACTGGAAGGCATAAAGGATCGGGAAGTCCGCAAAGGCGATACCCAGTTGAGGCCATGGTGACTTTAAACAAGGCTAGAAGTTGAGGAAGCCATTTTTGGTTCAAATGTAGAAACCACAGAATCAAACCTCTGTTCTCCCAAGCCCCACTTTATACGCTTCAGGTGTTCTCATTACATTTGAGTCACAGAGTTAAGCATAACATTTTTTCTGAAATATAAATCCCTGATGCTCTTTAAAAAGCCCAGAAGTTTGGTGAACAACTCACAGCTCTCATCTGAAACTGATGAATAATCCCCTGATATTTTTCTTTTAGTTTTATGCTGATTACAATCACATTTTCATATTCACTCAGCATGATTGAGAGAATACTGGATAAATTACCGATGGGGAATGTCAGAGACGCTCCATGTCGCAAGGTCGAGAGCTCGGGCCCCAAAATGATTATCCAGCTTGTTAATTGGCAGTCAGCGCCAGTCAGAAATCCAGCTCATGAATATAGATGGAGGAGGGGTCGAGTGTTGGAGCAGCCAGAAGAGACAATAGACCCTGTTAGCCCTCCAACATGGAGAAGATCCTGTGATGAAATTACACACTGACAGTCTCTTAGGGTCTGTGGATTTTCACTCACATCATCTCGCAGTGGTTAACCCCTCTGATTATTTTTGGTTTCTGGAATCAAGATGACGCCATATTCATTTCTGTCTGTCTGTTTTACTGGGCTCTTTTTGTCAACGCAGTCCCACCTGGTCACCTGGTCCTCGTCAAATCAGGCCCTGAACACATCAACGTCATTCCACAACCATGAGCATTAAGCTGCTGCTGTAACAGCCTCCACTCTTCTGGTTTCTGGAGCTGCAGTGAGGAACACTGATGTTGGGTGATCAGGTCTGGCTCACAGTTGGCACTTAATTACGTTAATGAAAACTGTGATGAAATATATTTGTTAACTGCTTTTTTCCCCCATGATGTAGATGCAATTGTTGAAAGATGAAACTGACTTTACGAAATGAAAAGTGTCGCTTAATGTCTATATGATAGTATAGTAGTGGGGCTGAATGATTGATCGATTTAATCGATTTGAAAGAGGGCAATGTTGGCACCTAAAAAGACAGTCGTCTGCAAGTTCAGCCAGCTGTAACTAGTTAACTTTAATCTTGTGACTTGACCACATGACCGCTCCCAAAAAGTGAAGCCAAAACATCTGGACCACCCCTGGCTGCAGTATAGGTCCGGGATATTTTGGCTTCATTTTTGTAGTTGGAGACGTGTCGGCCATCTTTATATACTGTCTATGGTTTAAGGTCATCATTTTAAAAGCTCTGAATCTGGACAATCAGGATTTTCTGGCACAGTGTGGAGACACAGGAAACGTGGGGCAGGAGAAAGGTATGACATGCAACAAAAGTCCACATCCAGAATCGAAACCGTGGACGTTGTGGTTATGTGGTATTCTCCTCAACCATCAGGGAACCAGGGTGCCCCGGTACAAACACATCTTGTTTAACATTATGCAGACAATCCAAACAGGTCCGGAGTTTCATTTCTTGCAGATAATCACAATTTAAATCACAATATTCATCAGACCTAATCTGATAGATTAAACGGTCTCGCTGGTTTCATCAATGAGCTGGTCTGCTCTGCCTCGTGCCACGCTGAACTGACAGGAAGATAAAGGATCCAGCAACCAGGAACAAACCGAGCATGTGGGCAGACCTGGGGGTGGAACTTGTTGTACCAGGCAGGCTTGAATCCTGCTCGTGTTGTGTTCGACAGACGGACCAACGTTACCACAGGCCAGAAAAAACTTTTAGGAAATGAGCCAGTCCTTAGAAAAACTTTTGAATTTGAACTCCAGTCGCAAATCTTCTGGAACTTTCTGTAAAACAAACTTAATGAATGCTGATTCAGCAGGTTTGGCTTGCTGGCTGCTCCACCTTCACTGTCAGTGATCATTTATCTATAACGCTGCTGAATGTGCTGTTTATTTTTTACAGAATTATTCCCAAAAAACTTTTTTGCAGAAGCTTAAAAACCCTAAACTGTCCTGAGCAGAGAAATCCCCCAGAGATGCAACAACCAATCACACAGCTCCACTTTCTAACAAAAAGTTTACAGGGCTGTCACGGCGCGATGCCTCGTTCCTTATGAAATAAAAAAGCTGACATGGATCTGAGACTGTGTACCGATGAATCTATCAGCAGCTCCTCTTCATCTTCCTCACACAGAGGTGAGACAGAGTGTGAGAGTGAAAAGACGGAAGGAAGCAAAGGAGGGAAACGTACATTTATTTCATTACTTTTAACCTGTTTTTTTGAACTATGAGTTTTGGATTTGAATAAAACGACACGCGTCTGTCTGATTTTTGCATATTTTTCCCTTCTGGATGGAAATAAACGTGGAGGCAAACATGTCTGGGCTGCATTAATAAACACATAAGCACATGAAAGACAAGAGGATGCAAAAGATGGTAAAAAAAAACCTACGATGTATGAGAAGGGAAGGAGGAGATAGAGAAGCAAAGAAGGAGGTAAAGAAGGAAAGGAGGAAGTAAAGAAGGGAAGAAGGAGGTAGATGATGGAAGGAGGAGGTAGAGAAGGAAAGGAGGAGGTAGAGAAGGAAAGAAGGAGGTAGAGAAGGAAAGAAGGAGGTAGAGAAGGAAAGAAGGAGGCAGAAAAGCAAAGCAGGAGGTTGAGAAGGAAAGGACGAGATAGAGGAAGGAAGGAGGAGGTAAAGAAGAGAGGAGGCAGACCTTTGACCTCTTCCTACCTGTACATTTCTTGGGGCTGCCGGGTCTCTTGCCGTGCATCCCCAGCTTGCAGACGAAGTTCTCCTCCCAGAACTCAGCGAACCAGACGTTCCTGCGGTTGTTGGACAGCGAGCGGCTCTTGAAGTAACGGTCAAACGCTGCGGAAAGAAGGAAAAACTGATGTCTTCAGAACTGCGGTGAGGTTTGTCACACGGCGTGCTGCTCTGTGCTCTGTTTCCTGCCTCACCGTCCACAGACGCCCTCTTGGGTAGGATGGTGATGGCGCCCTCGGCCACCCGCTCCTGCTGGACCACGGGAGAGATCTTGGAGCCCCAGCTGTCAGAGCCCACCCACAGGAAGTGACCTGTCAGGTTGTTGCGTTTCGCCGCATCCAAGATTCGCCTGTCAGGGTCACAGGTGAGACAGTCAATGAGAAAGAGCAGAGAATCAGTTCTCACTTCCACCTTATGTTAATTTGTTATGAAAGAAGAGTTTAAGAGGCTACGCTGTGTCAGATTAGGCGATTATAGAGTCATAAATTCTAAAGACATGACAGACTACACGTTGGTCCCCGACCAATCATAGCTTAACTTTCAGGAACAATAATGTAAACAAACAATGGCGCCCGAGGCGGTGTGTGTGATACTGGCTGTCTTGTGTTCGGAAAAGATTTTTAAAAAAGAAAGAAAAGGCGACTGTGACCTTTCCTCTGTTTCACAGTTCCACCTCATCATGATGTTTAGCCGGAATCATGTTCACCATCTTAGTTTAAAGTTTAGAGTAGCACGAAACCACTAAACACTAAACTAAAGTACAGCTGAGGCTGATGGGAATGTCATGAAATGTTGACCTGATGATGGCGCTAGATGAAAAGTCACCAAAGTAACTACGATTCATCCTGAGGAGGTCATGAATGTGTCATGATGAGGTCATGAATGAGTCCATCACATGGCTGTTGAGACATTTCACTCAAAACCAAAAAACGTCAGTCAGTTTTAATTAAATGAGTTCAAACATGGGAGATGATCAGTCTGCTCCTTTACATTCTCATCCGTCTCCTCTGTGTGTTTGATTCAGAGCTGCAGATTAACATCAGCTGTTACACTGATACCAAGTGTGTGTGTGTGTGTGTGTGTGTGTGTGAGACACTCTCAGTTAACTTAACATAATTGGAAGCTTGTTTTCTTAATCTGCACTCATCAGTTGATGGATGAACTGATTAAATACATTGAGAACATATAGATACAGAATACATGTGTGTTTATAGTGAAGTCACTCAGTAAGTGTGTGTGTGTGTGTGTGTGAGAGAGAGAGAGAGAGAGCCCTATGTTATATTTAGAAACTAATTTGGGGGTACTAGTAGTTTGTATTTACCGCAGTATCCTTCAGAAGACGATCAACAGATTCATAATTATGGGGCAGAATTTATTTTCTAAAACAGTGAACAAAAATTGAAAAATAAAAAACAACAATACCAAAAAAAGTAAATAAATAAATTGGACCGATTGATCAAAAATAGGATTTTAACAAAAGTCTAAAGTCATGCTCACAATATGAATCTGCTGATCTGCTTATTTAAAAAAATTTGGGGCATTTTTTGGTGAAAATGGGTAAAAACTAGAAATTTCCACCCATCCACTCATTGTCATCAATTAAAATTGTGTCTGTGTTTTTACCGGATGTCGTCTTCGTTTGTGAACATGATGACAGCGCGGGCGTTGGGAGTCTCCAGCAGACGCAGGACGATCTTGTCGAACTCACCGGGTCTCGGCTCCCGAAGAACCTTCAGAGACTGAGCGATACAAACCCCACCTGAGAGAGAGAGAGAGACCGAATAGTTAAAAAGCAAGACTTTAGCCAGGATTAGCCTTGAGGATATTTGAGCCTTTTTAGACGATAATTTTGTCACATAATCGATCATAGAGACGCTACACGGGATTAAACCATCAACTCAGTACCAACACTTATTTGTGTTCATGGCGCCCCACGTCTGTCGGGTCGGGACCGTACCAGGCTGATACTGTGTAAACCCAGACATCAGATTTTACAGCCACACTAGCAGCACTGTGAAGCTACAGTGCTCATAGAAAAGAAAACCAAAATGTATGATGCACAAAGTTTGTTTCTAATTCTTAGCAGTCGCGGTGAAGTAAATGATCTCATCACCAAAGTTATTACAATTTGACAAGTGGTGAATATGAATGTCTGTACCATGGACTGTATAACAGAAGTGGAAGTTGCCACCGTGACGTCACCCATTGGTTTGTGGACTACCGTTCTGAAGCCTCGAGTTTGGCATTTTGGCCGTTGCCATCTTGGTTTTTATTGGAGCCAGATCTGAGAACCCGAGGACACTATGCCCACTGCTCCTGGCTATACGAAGTCACTGCTAACAGAGCTAGCTTGTAAATATGCTTACTGGAAAAAAGGGTTAGTAAAGTACTTCCTACTCCTTAGGGTGTCTTTCAGTTCAACCGAACGTTTCTATCCTGATTGACTGTTCAGCGTGTCAATCACAAGGTAGCCACGCCCTAAAGCATCCCCTGCTTTATCGTCTATTTTACTCTAAATGGGACCATAAGTTACAAAATGAACATCATGCTGTATTGAAGAAGACTTGAAACTAGCAATTGAGATCATAAACTAAGTGAGATGTTCTCTCATATACAATCTGACTTCTTTTCGCCCCCTGCTGGCCATTAGAAAGAATGCAGGTACCAAATTTCATGGCAATCCATCCAATAGTTGTTGAGAAACTTCAACCTGATGGTGGAGCTAAATGAAAAGTCGGGGGATCACCAAAGTGATGAGGATTCATCCTCTGGGGACCATGAATGTCTGTGCAAAATGTTCATGGACCAAACTTCACATTACAAAACTTCCTGTCTGACGAGTTAACAGTGAACTTTCTTTCAGATCTCTGCTGACATTCATCCTCTGTTTGTTCAGCAGTGTGAACATCTGGCAGCGAAACACGCTAACACATCTGCTTCTATCTCTAAATCTGTTACTGTGACTGTGGTATTATTTTCTCTGTGTACTTCATAATGTTTTAATTATCTTCACTGTTTGTCTTGTTCTTATCTTCACTCTGCTGCTGCGACGTGTCACCACGGGGATCATTAAACTTACATCTGCAGTCACTGTAACAAAGATCAAGGGGTTTGTTAAAGCTGCCAGACACTAAATACTGTCAAGTTATCACTAATACCTCACTAATGATACTGTACCAGTAGAAGTCCTTCATGCAGCATTTACTGCAAAAAAATTCACTTGAAGAAACTACAGAGGAAACAAATACAGAGTCTGAAATTATATTTTTCTCAAAAAACAAAGAAAAAGGAAAAAAAGGAAATGGACTTTGGGTTAAGTTTACTTCATCTCTTTCCAAAGACATGTCTTTTTGATCTGCTTTATTCTGTCTTGTCAGGCTTAAAGGCAGCTGAAGAGGAAGACGAGGACGAGAAGGAAGAAGGAAGAAGGGGCAAAAGGAGGAGCAGCAAGAAGACGAAGGCCATTAAGGTGACGGACAATGTGGAAGAGGAGGAGAGAGGGAAAAGAGTTGGAGCTACAACAGAATATGAGGATAAAAAGGTGGACGAACATGCTTTTACTGCCTAAACTACCCAGACCCTCTTCTTCTGTTCATTACTAAAAAAACAGGCGTTCTTGACATGTAGTCCCTCCGAAACTTTGGTCAAACTCCGAAAACATTGGATCCTACATTCCCCATAATGCAACTGGATACCTGGTAAATGTCATTTAAACTCTACACATTCAGTCTATAATGCAGGCTTTCTGTTATAAATTTGCATTTATTACACACACACACACACACATTACACATTTAACAAGTAAAAATATTTTAAAGAAAGTTTGAAGAAATACCTAAAGGCACAGAATACCAGCTCCTCTCCAAATAGGACATGATGGCTATATAATATCTGACTATATCATCATTAATGAGGAACTTTCATTGTTCTTTCATTTTATTTTCTCAGTCACTGAATACGCTGTTTTAAATGGTACTAATATCATTTATGAGCCGCATCAAATGTTTTACTGACTATTTAGATACAGTGTGGTTGTCATTGTTGTTATTATCGTCACTTTTGCCTTGAATTTTTTATTACATAACTGTTTTACATTATGATGTAATGTTTACTCGTGTGGACCCCAGAAAGAGTAATAGATACTTTAATGGGGATCCAAATAAATAAATAAAAATTCTCCGAGCCGAAAGCTAAGATTTTCTCAAACCTGACACAGAAGACAGTGTACAACTGTTGATCTGCATGTGTAGTGCCACTCCTTTAATGTTTAATGACCACAGATTGTATATAAAGATGGCCGACGCGTCTCCTCTTCCTCACACTGGACAAAAATGAAGCCAAAATATCCCGGATATGGGAGCTTCCATCTTGCGCTGGTGACGTCATTTGGAGCCAGAGTCTGCGTAGTAGTGATCCGCAGTGGAGCCGGGGTGTCGAGTTCCCGCCCATACACCGGCCCGAACCAATCACAGCACACCACAAGTTGTCAATCATGACATCACAACCCCTTTTTATAGCATTAAATAACAAATTAAAATCAAACTAATCAGACAAATAAACACTACACCTTTATGACCTATACTGCAGCCAGCCACCAGGGGGCGATCCAGATGTTTTGGCTTCACTTTTGGGGAGCTGTCATGTTGTCCATCTTTATATACAGTCTTTGGTTATGACTGGTTGCTCTGCTTCCTGTGCTATGCTGCTGGTTTCCCTTCAAGGTTCAGTAATAAAAGCTGATGTTTTCTCTTCGTCTCCTCCTCGCCACATCATTAAACTCTCTGCTTCGTCCTCACTGACGACTCCGCAGCCAAAAACACACTCTAACTTTGTGATGTTGTTCCTGCGGCGTCGCCCCTGGGACAGATAAATGAGAGCAGTGGTGGAGTTTTGAAGATGAACTTTGTGCCTCTGACACGAGGTGAAGTAAAGTACAGTAGCGGCTGCAGGAGAACCAAACCTCACACCGTAAGATGTTCCAACTTAATTGGCTCTTTCATTTTGAAAAGACGGAGCGACTCGCCGGCCGATTGTCACAGGAAAATCTCGAGGGAAAAAGAGTCACAGCTGAAAATAATCACGTCTGGTTGGTCTGACCTCGATTATTTAAACAGCAGAGCCATCTGAGAGGTTTTTTAAGGAGGCAGAACTGGAGCTAGAGAGTATAAAGATTACTGCAACAAAGAGATAAAAAGGTAAAACTTTTTCTAAGAAAGACTGAAGGTACTGCATCATTGAACCAAGCAGGTAGTTAAACCTTGTTTCTGTTGCTTCTTGCAAACTTCTTGCTGATGTTTAGCAGGTATAATGTTTACTATTTTCACCATCTTAGTTTAGCATGTTACTTAGCACTAAGCAGAAAGTAAAGCTGATGAGAGTTTAATTCGTTTTTTAAGGTATTTGGTCATAAAATTCAACAAATTGACCTGATGATGGTGGCTCTACAATTCATCCAGAGGCGAACATGACTGTCTTTACCAAATTTCATAGTGATCTATCAAGAAGCTGTTGAGACATTTCACAAAAAAAACAAAAAAAAAAACACAATGTGAACCTCATGGTGGCGCTAGAGGAAAAGTCAGGGCATCACCAAAATCAGTAGGATTCATCCTCTGGGGACTGTGAATTTCTGTGTAAAGTTTCATGGAAATCCATCTGGCAGTTGGTGAGTTATTTCAGTCTGGACCAAAGTGGTGGACAGAGCGACAGACAGATCGTCATTGGCACCCGAAGACGACATTAAAATTGAAAGATGATCAACTGTACAGCACTTTTGCATCCATAGCTACATCCGTGCTCAAACCCTCTTTTTGGAAGTCATAAGCTGTGTCTCAATTCAGGGGCTGCATCCTTCGAAGGATGCGGTCTACGAAGGCCGCCAACGCGTTTTTAAATGAGATGGTTTGGTCTACGGAGGATTTCCTGTGCCGCAGTTGAGGTTTGAGGTTTAAAAGGCCACTTGGTTTGGCTTGAAACCCAATACTTACATTTTAAAAGTGTAATCCTGCTCGGCCCACTGTTGACGGTACGTTTGGGGGACGCCATTTTTCCTGCGCGCAATGCATCTTGGAAGAGGTTGGGCCGCGAAGGATCCAGCAGTTGGATCCTTCAAGTCCGGGAAAAGAAGGCCGCATTTCTCGGCCGCAATTGAAGGAGCCTTCGAAATGGGACGGCCTTGTCGCGCCACTGTGACGCACTGGGTCTTGAAATGCAGCCTTTGAAGGATGCTGTTCCTGAATTGAGACACCACTATTTTTCACTGGCAGCTAAATGACTTCATCTGCCTCTCCTGCTTTTTAATTTGAAAGTGCTCAGTCGCTGCTCAGTAAAGTAAAGCAGATCTCATTTGTATGCAAATATGAGACGCAGTGCACAGAGTGAGAGATAATGTTCACCTCAGTGTGAGCTGTTAATATTTAAAACCTGACATGTTGAGATGAAGATGCTAACACATGGCAACACGAGGTGTTCATCACAAACTGTAATGAAACCACTGGGAAACTTTAGAGACGACTCGCTGAATACTGATGTTACTGCCCTGACAATTACCTGTGATGTCACAGTTTAGTTCCTCAATTCTCTTGGGTACTATGAGTGGCCAAAAAAGTGTCAGTTAATCAATTAATTATTTTAAGTTCCCTGTTTTTTGAACCTTAACTCCTTTCCAGGAAGCCCCATATGGGGAGAGCTGCCATTTTTGTTACGTCCCCTTCTCTCCTGTTTATGTGTTGATAGGGAGTTATGTTTACGATTTGTAACGTTTCTTTTTGGGGCAGTTTATTTAGTATTGTGATTTTATTTCTACTGAGGGCTTGTTTGTTCATTTTGGCCGGAGCTCTCCCTGAAGATGTTTCATTTAAGCTTCCTGGCAATAAAAGATTGATATACTAAACAAATTGACTCCTCGTATTCTTCATCTAGTTTTATGTTACTGTTATCTCCACTAGACCAACTTGGGGTGGTAACACAGACACAGATTTTACTGGTCAAACACTCATTTGACAGAAATTTCAAATGAGACTATCACGGGACATGACCGGGAGTAACAGGAGAAGGACCCAAACGCAGACAGCGGAGGAGGCTCAAAACTGTTTTCGAAGATATATTTTAATGCTTACTTGGCGGCACAGGCAGGTAGTAAAACAGGCAGGTAGTCCAAGTACAGGGAAACACAAAGGCACAGGAGAACTAACGCACAAGGAACTCGAAATTCTTCCAAACACAGGACAAGACAAACTACACCAGACAATGAACCCACAAAGAACGAAGGACAGGGACCAGTATAAATAAGGACAACACTAACAAGGTAACCAGGGGCAGGAGAGCAATGGGGAACAGGTAAAGACAATCAAGGGTAACGACACAATGGCAGGAATACACAGGAAACAAGAGACAAGACTACAAAATAAAACAGGAAACCCAAACCAAGATTACACTTGATTACCTTCGTGGAAATACTTTTACTTTCGTAATTCTGTCAATCTTTTCTATAAGTTATACCATTGTCTGATCGTCTGGCTGCTCATGCTTCTTGACCCGTCAGACCTCATTTTAGTGACGTCACCATGTTCCCAGATCAGACATTAACTTGGTGAGAGCAATTTTATTATTACTAATAGAAATGTTGGACAACATTAGCAAAATAAGTTGTTATAAAACCTGCATTATCTTTTTTTTGTGTTTAATTTAGAATGTTTCTACATTTATATCTTTCTTTATGTATATTTTTCATCTTTTACGAAGCATCTTTTTGTCTAAAATGAAAAAAAATTTAGAGAAATTTAAATCTCCTCAGGAACAATTAACATCTTTGAGTTCCATCTTCCTGCTCATGTTTTGGTTATTTATAATGTATGACAGACTGATGGGCGTCCCTGTTGATACACAACCATGTGTTGTTATTGCATCATGTATCACTGACAGCTACACTGTGGATTTTACAGCAGGCAACTAACCCCCCTTTAACATCTGTCAATCATCTGTCTGTCGGACAACACTGATGATTTTCCTCCTTAAAATTTTACCAAGTTGGATGAAAACCTGTAACTCCTCAATCTCTGGTTTTAAAGGATAAGTCTGTTATTATAGAGTTTTCTTACTGTCAACAAATCCCATTAAAAGACCCAAACAAACAATGTGTTAGTCCGTCTCTTGAGACTTTCTGACTTCCTGTCTGTGGCTCTCAGCTTCAAGCCCATTGGTTTCGACTGTAGTTTTTAGCAAACGTTACTCAAATAGGAGGAAATGTGCATTTGTTGGGGACTATTTTCAGTGGCGGATTAATCCACATTTGGTGCTCTAGTGAATATTTTGGGCAGCAGGACGGTGTGTGTGGGATTGAGTCCAAATAAATTACAGTGTGTGTGTGTGTGTGTTCATGGTGGCTCACTGATGTGTTTTTAATAGTTTTTGGTTCCGCTAGCACTTAATTTCACAACAGCCCTTCAAAATAAAGGTCCTCTGTGTGCCTCCTCCTCCACTGCTGCTGTATCTGCTGACATCTTTTACATTTTCTTGTGCTGTTTTGTCTCTTGTTCATAAAATATGACTTGTGACACTGATAAAAACCCACAAAACCCCCCCCCACTAAAAAAACAATACAAAGAACATCCGCACTTAACCATCAGTGGTTGCCGTGGTAACAAGGCAACCCCAACCACTGCCTAAATACCGTCTCTCTTTACATTCCAGCCATTGTGTGTTATCTAACAGCATGTTGGAAACTCTTTCAGGGGAGACATTTCACATTAACTTTATCTTCCGAGATCTCACTGATGACGAACTGCGTTGAGGCTCGGCTGACCTTCACTCTCTGATTGCATCTCTCAACGCAACAGAGCAAACCAAACTCTCTTCTCACACTCTAATGACAACAGAACGTTTTTGATTATTAGAATAAACAGCCAGCACTCTGAGATTTTTATCTCTCCAAAACAATTTCACCCTCTATCCAAAAACCAAGCTCCCTCAATGCCCTCTTTTTCACGTTGTATGAAATACGATAAGTAACAATTAGCATGCAGTGTTTCCCCTACATGGTGCACTGCCACTGCTTTGCCACAGGAATGTGAAGAAAGAAACTTCCATTATGAAATGTTAAATGGATGAAAAACACTGAGACAAGTGGACGGATGCGGCAGAGCTGCGTCACAAAAAAAAATATGAGTATTACCAGCAATAAAGGCACTTTAAGACCATTAGGACTTGATTCCTGTGGAGGCCATGAAAGCGATGCCTGTTGTTAACCACACTCATTATTCTGAATGGTATTTCATACAGTGAAAAAAGGTTGTTTGTAATACACACTCTGCATTAGGCCATTAGATCGGTTATATGAGTGTAGCTGACCCTGCAGCCTGGATACAGATCAGCACTGGGTTGCACCAGCTAAGTTCAAGTTCAAATGTAGCCTAGTTTAAACATAATTTCTAACTTAGGTCGGAGTTTATGCACTACTAACATTTTAAGGGTTGCACCAGCTGAAATAGTTACTAACGTAAGCAGAAGTTACAACTTAGATCTTACACCGAGCTCTTAGCAGGTGTAAAGTCCTTCGTAAAACAGCGGTTGGCATGGCACGTCGTTTTGAAAGGTGGGATAACTTAGAGGATGAGGAGGAGCGAATTGTACCAGCTACTACTAATTTAACAGTTTATCTATAATAATGTTAATATATGCTCTTTTTAGCCATTAGCCTCTTCGCCATTGCGTAGCAAAGTGTTCAAAGACAATTGGCATGAGAGACAACACGGTTATTGGCCACAGGAAGTGAAAACGCCATTTTCTGCGACAGTATTTTGGTTAGTGTGGACTTTACACCAGAGTAGCTAAGATGAACCTTACAACTCCACGATGCAACCAAACACCGACACAGTTTTAGTGTCAAACTTACTAGTTTCAACATATCAGTTAGTGTGCACCCTAACTTAAGAGAGAACTTGTGTATAGCTGTTGCAACAGGCTGCTGACCTTTAGCTCGCAGGTTCTTCATCTGCTAAACTTTTTTCATTTGTTTTCTTTGTAGCCTACATACAGGCTTCCAGTGAAGATTGTGTGTCGGTGTAAATGGGTTCATAATGATCAGGTTTGGCAGAATTTGCTGATAATAAACGCATTTCTCTGTATGAAGCTAAAGAGAGTGTGAAAAATCAAGGGAACCACTGCAGATAAATGTGGAAATAAAGAAGATGGACACACACAACATGATTTTAATGAGGTTTAGCTTAAGCTGAGACTTTTCCAATAGAGGAAAACCAAAGTTGCGGAGGCTTCTCCTGCTGCGCTCAAATCCACTAAATTAACTTTGGGTGACAAAGTGGGAAATAGCCAGTTAACGGACCCCTGCATGAAATGTTGTCATCTACAATTTACAGTACAATCACACACACACTCTCACACACACGTGATAATGTGTCAATGTGCTCCCATTTCCTGGAAGACCGATAAGGAAATCCCTGCTGCTTCTCACAGGCTGAGGATTTACTTTAAGCTCTGCAGGGAACGCGTCTGCCATAAGCTGCTGCACTGAACTGAAGGAGTTAAATCCTACACATATACGTATTTCTAAAAAGAAAAAGAAAAATCATTACCTGGAGCTCATCATTCAGTCTCTTTAAAAGACGGATAAAAAGATCATTTAAGTTAAATTGTTATCAATTTAACTTAATTTGGACTGAAGTTACCTGCAGTCTGTTGAATAGGTTTCACATTATTGAATATTTGAATACACTGATAAATCAACTCAATGTTCACCTCAATTTCACAAAAATCCCTGCAAGTCTGGAAAGAAAACAAAGAAACAAAGAGAAGGATCCAAAATGGCCATTTTCATGCTCACAGCTGGTTTTTATTTCACCTGATTCCGCTTGTTTAATGTGTCCCTAAAGGAATTTACGGTAAGACATTTTGGGAATTTTTAACAGTTTCATGCAGGTGGATTTCGTCAAAATGAAATAGTGATAGATAATCAGGGATACAGGCGGCAGACTTAGTAGTAGTAGTAGTAGTAGTAGAAGTATAGTAAATGCTTTTATTTTCATGAGAAAATGTTGAAAATGGTCCAAAATAACATAAAAAATAAAACGTTCCACCAAATGTTAGTGAAATGTGTTCATTAGTTTTTGAGATATTAAGATAAATACAAACCACTAAAGCAACACAAAAACATAACGTGATTAGCACAGAAACACCTTGTTCTTCTTTTTATATTTGTCATAAAATATATACTGTAAGGTCTGTCTTCTGTCATTAAGGATGTAAATGTAGTAATAAAAATATCAGACGTGTTACAGTGTTTAAGATTTAAGTAAATTGCTTTTGTAATCACTGTTGTTGCTCATGTATTTGTGTGCTTTGAGGCATTGTAATTTTTATTTTTATTTTTAATTTGAAACATCTGCAGGAAGTGTTGAATCTAACAGCAATAGGAGAAAAAAAAAACATGTGATGAGAACACTGTTTGTGTTAAAAAAAGAAACTTGTGTTGTAGCTGTTGACTTGATCAACACGGTGGGTAAACACGGAGGAGGTGTTAAGTTTGCATCAACAGCAAATTAGAAGAGGAGCAGATGAGAAACCAGGGAGGCTTCTTACTGAAATATCATCAGCTCCTCAGACCTGGTACTCAGATAAATAAAGACCTCAGACATTTTACATTAGCTGTCTCTTCTGAATAATGGCAGCGGGGAGGAAGTTCTACATTAGCAAAACGTCCGAATATGAGCAAGATGAGGCCTTCGTCTCTCACACGCAAACACAAGCTCCCAGTTTTAATGATGTGGAATCAAATGAAGCCTATCAGAGGGACAAGGGATCAATGAGAGGGAGTAATACAATTTCCCTTTGCTTTTCAACTCTGCCGAAGAAAAGTCTTCACAGCGGGAGCCACTGAATTCAAAAGCGGACCAAATAAACACTTATATAAATACAAACAAATAAACACGGCTGGAACATTCAAAGGCCCGCCGTCTAATGGAATTATGGGTAATAACAGATGTCATTGATGCTAGCCTCTGGCAAAGCCTTTACACTGACCTTTCAATTAACAGTTCACCATGGCAGCGGTTAACCCCCCCCAACCCCACTATCCAAATACTCAGAGTGACAGAGAGAAACAGGACGTATGTGCCCACTCGCCTCTTTCATTCCTCGCCTTTGAGCCGCTGAACGCTGGACCATGAAAGGTTTCCTGGGTAACACATGCACAGCCTCGTCTTGAAAGCCAGATGAAACAAGTGAAGCAGTGTGTCCACACGCCTCTCGGTCCATCTTTAAGCGAAAATCTCCCTTAAACTTAAAAGCGTCTTCCTGGCGTCCTCGATAGTCTTCTCTCACGTCAGTTTCAGGAGACGGACTCTCCCAGTTAAAACCATTTGGAGAACAGATCTTACAGATCTCTCAGAAATGTTTAACCGTTATTTAAATGTAATTGGATTCAATAAGGAATTCGAAAGTATCAATGAGAGGCTTTGATTTGGATTCGGTCAAACCCCAACCCAGAAGAATTGATCAAACCATTATCTTGAATTTACAGTGAGGGAAACATGTTCCCCAGAAACACTGGCTCTGCTCACTTTACTGTATTACTCTATTACTCAGCTAGGGATCAGATATCATCAGTCCCAGGAAGTTTGGACTGGAACTTCACACGGCTCTAAAAATATCCACGCAGCAGGGAAGAAAAGTCAGAATTGGGACACTTTCAGCTGCAGTGTGAAAGGTCCTCTTTTATCCCGACTCTGGGCTCGTTGTTAAGAGGAGCAGAAATTTTGCCTCAAGCTTTGGCTCGAAACCAGTGACCCACATGTGAAACTGCTTACAGTGCTCTCTGAATAGTGCCAGAGGTAGGCTGGGCTGCCAAAATGTCACAAAATGAGCGCCATGTCTGTGTGTAGTGTATTTCACCTGCAGATTTCAGTGGGAGTAGCTTGTAGTTGAAAGTGAGGGTGTCAGGATGGACAGTGACATTTACCTTTAACGCTGACAATCGAAGTTCAATAACTCGTGACAAATTATCTGCTGGGAGGGATGTTGTCACTGATTTCACCACTAAAGCCTAAAATTAGCCACAACCAAACTAAGCTAACCTGAACCGAACTGTTTCAGCGGCTAAACTCCTAAAGTAAACCTTTAGATAACATGTTTTAATTGCTAAACTGAACCATTAACTAACCTTAACCAAACTGTGTAGTCTTCAAAAGCTGCTAGCAAACTAATTAAACTGTTTTAGCTGCTAAACGCCGAACACAAACCTTAGCTAACCTCAACCAAACTAGCTAATCTGAGCCAGATCATGTCAGCTGAATTGTTTAGGTTGAACAAGTGATACTTGTGTTATAGTTTGACTCTCAGAGTGAACCATCAGCTAACCACATTGTTTTGTTTGTGTAGCTAACCTTTGCCAAATTAGTTAGGCTTATAAATTACATATTTCTTTCCAAGGAGCTTGGTGTTATATGTTAACATCCATCTTATCAACACAGTTACAGGCCTACAGATTTCTACAGATGCCCTGAGTGACTCAAGTTCCATTGTTCAAATATGAATTTCAAACATTTAACTAAAGAAACAAGAAAGTATCATAAGATCCTGCAAACTTTGCATCTGTTTGATTAATTAATTAATCAGAAAAAGAAACATTTTCTTTCCCCATAAATATACACATTCCTTCAGGTTTCAGTTTCACCTGAAAACTCTAATGAGCTCATTTAGAACATCATTATATGAGTAGTGAAGCAAACGAGGATGTGAGGATGATGGTGGTGGTCCATATGTCTGCTGTCTCTGGTTCTGTCTCCCAGCCTGCCTCAACACCTGTCTAACCCGCTGACAAACAGAAGGAAATTGGAGGAATAAGAAGAAACCCATCAGATCCAGTCAGTTCCTGGCATAAGAAATATATAAAATAATGCTGTTTGCAGAAGGAGAAGCACCCCATGTTGACAATGGACTATGTTTACTTTAGGTTTCTGTCTGCTCCGACCAATTCTGACCACAAGCACAAAGAGCATTTGTTGTGGCTTGAGGCGCATACTACGATGTCACCTAGTGCATATTTAAACCCACATCAAAATACAACTTTTAATGACTTTAAGACATTTAAATTAGAGGTGTATATTTGCCTACTGTAGTTTTTCTTGGGTAAAGCCAGTCTGGCTCTTTAAACTGTCTGTCTGCTTGTAAAGATAAAGAAGAGGAGCTCATTGTTGAAGCCAACCCTCAACTTTCACAGAAAAAGTTCTTTACCAAAGACATCAAATCTGAAAAATGTATCGACCAGTAAAACAAAATATAAAATTAAATGAATGATTGAAAAACTACAGAGCTGGACGGGTGTTATTGAGGAAAGAAAAACCAAGATTTATTCTCTGTGGCCCCTGATTAAGCTACATTGACTTTTATTGAAGTTTTTCTTATGTTTTAATATTTTTTATTCACCTTTTCATATTTCATTTGCTTATTTAATTTATTGTATTCTTTTTCACACATTGGAATCTTAATTTGTACAAAGATGTTCATTTCATGTCTAAAAGCTGATTGTCTGTATGTTTATAATGTTCAATAAAAAAAATAATAATTAAACAATAACAAGGGGACGTCAAAGACAGCACAACTTTCTTTACAGGTAACATATCTCTTTACAAAACAAAAAATAAACTGTATTAAATCCAAGGGGCTCATTTACATTAGATTATCTATAGTCTGAACTTTATCCACATATCTCTGTGAAAGTGAAGCTGATTGTGCCCGTTATATACTCTTATCTTTCCCTTAAACATACTGTATGTCAAAATCAAAACAAATACTGCCATGATTTTTAAATTTGTGTGCACAAATTATTAATTCGTTGTTGCTGACTGTGATGGATTGTCTCTCTGCAGCAATTTTCCACTCTGTGCAAGATGATTTTCATAGAAATGTACTAAAACCAATGGCTGCATGAAGGCAGGAAATCAGGATTTTTAATACTCAGCAGTGATGTACAGTATGCACGGTTTGTATTTAATAGACTAAAACTAGTAAAAACACATCGTCAGGTTAAGGTCATGTGAGATGAAAATAAAACCAGCTCTGATTCCTTTTTGGTTGAAGCCTGCGAGCGCTCTGCAGCATCACATCCACTACACTCGCTACCCTTCGTCTGCACTTCAAATATCGCTGCATGCTGGATGAAGCGTCAGGGCGGCGTGGGGCGGGCCTGTCCTGGGTGATGAAATCCACCGCAACAAGCTCATCACTGGGACTCAGTCAGGACCTGTGTGATACCTCTCAAGGTTGTTCTGCGTGTCCGTCACAGGAGGTGAAAATCGTTCATCTCTGTTCTGTTGAAGCACAAGGAGAAACTGTCTGCTGATGGAGTGAAATCATCTCTTTTGATTCGGAAGTTTTTGAAAGGAGACGCACTGACACATGGAGTCATCTACCAAATTTCATAACACTGTCACAACTTTTTAAAAGACATTTGGTGCGTGTTGACGCTGGGAAATAGATCAGAGGCTCTCACATCATGACGACAATAGTTCTCACATAGACTACAATGGGGTTTGATGCATGTCCTACACCGCCCATGTGTCTTTCCCTTAACAGTGTATCATAATTCAGGAGGTTATCCTGTATTTAACATATCAAATTCTCACAAAATTAAGATGCTCAAATCACTATCTCTTCACGCTTTTAAAGGACAGTACTTGACTTGGTTAGTCACACTTATGCCATTTGCACTACAAGCTAATGTTTTGGGTGTTTTTGTAGTAAATATTGGCTGATGAGTGTGGTACATTTCTTAATGTCACCAAAACATATTCTCTCAAATCATGTCAATGTTCATGAAGCACAAAATCACAGGTTTGTCTCAGAGGGCCTTACGTGATCTACAACATACAACATCTTCTATCCTTTAACCACATTCAGATGAAGAAAAGTCCACAAAAAAAACAATTGTGCAGGTGAAGCTAAAAGAACAAAACATTTTGTCTCTGTACAAGATAGGTCAAAGACGTGTTAAGCCTAGCTTAGCACAATGACTGTAGGCAGGTGGAAACTGCTAGCCTAGCCCCATCAAAAGTGGAAACAAAAAGCAAATTTAGTCATTTTTAACCACAGTGATCAGAAGGTTTTGTTGACATCAACTAGCTGGACAATGTTGATTTTAGCGCACCTATCATGTACAAATTGTAGCTACTTTGCTAGTTTGCTAGCTAACAAGCAACTGAGAGATATCAGTTTCATCACTGTGTGTCCAGTATAGAGCTAGATCCAGGATGTGTTTGGCCTAGCTTAGCACAAAGACTGGAAGCAGGGAGAAACTGCTAGCCTAGCGCCATCAAAAGAGATAAAATCCAACTTCAGACAACAAAGTTTGTCTGATTTACGTGTTGTATGTTGTTAGCTAACAAGCTAGTCACCAGTCCATCTTGTAGAAAGGTTTAGGTTTAGTTAAGACACAGCTCAAACCTGACATAAATCAGCAGTCATAAATTCTTGGTAATACTGATTGTAAAACCTACTTTTCATTTGTACTTTGTTAATGAGGCTACCAGTTTTGTTTTAATAAACGCATGATTCACCTTTAATTTAACCCATGAGGAGGTTTTCTATTTTTAAATTAACAAAAAGATGTAAACAGTAAAATCAGGCGTCACAAAGCGAGCGTGGGATTTGCGGGTGAAACAGAGCTGTTGACAAAAAGAAACCTTTGTTCCAATTTGTTTTTCAGTGCGTCCTCGTCATTGTTAACGAGCTCTGGATAATTGGAGCACTTGGGTTTCCTGCAGCCAATTATGTATTCAGTGGAAGCAGCTCGTTCTGAGCCTCCTCCCTCGCTCTGAGAACTCGGATACAGAAATGCTCCACAATGGGATCCTTGTTTCACGTTTGTTTCTTTAACTGCGTACCACAAAAAGGCTGCAGATTATTCTGAATTATAATTTCCTGTCATTGAAATGCCACAGAGACGTCGCTGAGAAGCTGAGGAGCAGCTGTGGAGGTTTGAGCTTCCCTGTAAAAACCTGCAACTAAGAACCAGACTGAGAAGGATCAGCACCATTTTTCATATTTTGGCACCTTTTTGACAGCTGATAGAGATAAAAATAACAGCATTAAGTAATAACACAAGTCAAAATACCAATAATCTAATAACTGACTTTAAATTTTAATTTGAGGGTGTTGGCATCTATTTTGGATAAACACTGTTTGATTGAACTTGGTGATAAACACACTGTATTTCCTTTAAATTCCCTCTCGCTGATTCGCCGGTAGAAAGCTTTTAATATGAAGCAGCAGAAGGAGATGTTGGGTTTACGCCAGCAGTAACTTAACACAGATCCGATACGACTGAAAGTACAGGCAGGAACTAAACTCCAAGCCACAGAGATTCACTTAGAAACTACATCCCCCTTGTTAACCTGCCATCCCCCCTCTCCACCCCCCAGTAGCAGAGAGCGCTCACGGAAGCCTTCTCCTTCCACAAAGCTTAACGGGAGCATATCTCCAGTCATCCTTTTTTGGGATGAGCAGGCTAATCTTGTCTGCCCTGGTGGCATCACAACGGCGTGCGCTAACACTGCTAGCAAATGAGGTGATGAGAGATTGCCTGTCATCTGTCTCCGCTGGTTTCTCCTTGTGCTTAATGCGCAAATGGTTGATCATCGAACTAGCTGTCCTATGATACGCAAGTTTAAAGCAAAAAATAAATAATGCAGTTACTCTATATGATAACGAATACTGACTTCCAAAACGAGTACTCGAGTACTCGTGCCCGTCCCTAATTCATTCGCTTTTTTACTTTCTTCACCATTTTCTTTTTACTTGCATTTGTGAAAATGAGGTCAGTCCTGTTCTTGGAGCAGTTTGTTTTTGCACTCCTGAGACAAACCTCCGAAATGACAGGCCTTTTCCTCTGAGTGCAGCCGTCTCTCACCTGCTGCTCACCTCCGCATGTTCGTCTGGCCGCCGCTTGTGGACGGCGAGTGTTTTATTTGTTTGGGTAACGTCGAGCTGCTGACTACTGATGAGTCGTTTTGCTCTGGTAACTTATTCTCAAACGGAGGAAAGGTGGAGGGATCCCTCGCCATGAAATATTCATCCACTCCTCAGCCTGTATGCAGAGCAGGAGGATGCTGCTCTACAGGAAAAATGAAAAAGAAATAAATAACATGACAAGAAAATTTGGAAAAAGTCACATTAATGACGACCAGGACTAGGAGAAAAAAAAAGCTCGACACCTTTCTCTTTGCACCAATTTACCAGAGACAGGTGAGGGAGAGGGAGAGAGAAAGACATAGTTTAAGGGATAAAGAAGTACAGGATGAAAGATGGAAGTGGATGAGAAGCCGAGAGAAAGAAGAGAAAGAAAAGGAGATTATCTCCTGCAGGCTTTCACACTTCTGAGGAAGAAAAAAAGACAAGAGTTTTTCCACAGCGACTGATCCGACAGAACGTCAGCGAAAATACAACACCATCACATCCTCCATTTAATCTGCTGCACACACACAAACACAAACACACACAGAGCACTGGAGCGTATTTGACTGAAAATGGTTTGAATGAGAGGAATATCTACTGCCGAGTTTAGAAGAAGAAGAAGAAGAAGAAACAGCTTCCTGTGAGACTTTTTCTATATTAAAACATCAAACGTTTGAGTCAAGTAGAAGAACTGACAGCAGGTACAGCCGTCAGTGATGAACTTTCCTGTCCACTTCTGTTGTGTATTCATGTAAAATTTTCTGGACAACCAGAAATCTAGGTTTTTTTGCTGTAATACAAAGTAGTTTTGTGAAAAAATACACACAACACACAAAAAATTGTTGTGGAACCCAAAATACAAGAAAATGACACAGGTGCCTATAAAAATTTACAAATCTTTAGTGATAATCAGACAAATTATTACTATAGAACAGAAAAATGTAAGAAATAATACTATAATATAGTTGTTTTTTTACATGTAAATAGATTTTATCCCACTAATTTTTGCGCCGTTATTGTTTTGTTCAGTGTAAATAAGCAAAGCCGGCGTGATGACGGGTCTTCTTTACGGCAGTATTGCAGGATCTCTGTTTAGAAAGGGCTACTGTTACGTGACTCACAGTTGGAGCACTTCTACAGCTTGGACGGACATGATGGTTCAGTTCTATTTTCTGTAAATGCGGTGAATAAATCTCCTTAACATGATGGCCTAAATGTTGTTAAGCGATTACATTTGAATATTTTTGCTGGACATTGACATTGTCCTCTTAAAATCTTGTTTTGTCCCATAAATTTCCCCATAAATAACACCTTTCCCCAAAGTTCAGCCCGACATATTTGGTATCTTTGAGTCTCTTGATGAAGGTTGTATAACCAATGACATGTTTGGTGTAATTCCTTCATTGTGTTTCCAGGACTTTAACTTTTGAACTCCTCACAGGGCTCCTCCTGTCATAAAGCAGCTGTGGTTATCATGAACTGTTCAGCCTCAAGACGACAACAAATGACACTCGAGAGACAAACAAAAAGGCAGCAGAGCTGAGATGAGCCGCGATATAATAATTAACAGCTATGGAGCTAAATTTAGCTTCGGAGGCGGCGGAGTGTCATCTCAGTCAGATACGAGTTCAAACAGGAGTCGGCCCAGAGTTCCCGCTGAGAGAGCAGGAAGATCCCGGTTCTCCTGGCGGGGAAGCTCTCGGCTCGAGTGAACGGCGGTGAGCCGACGACAACGTGCGTCGGCTCTTTTTTTACTCTCAGAGATCAAACAGTTCGTCCTGCTGTTCTCCTCTCTCCTCCTTCACTGAGCACTCTGTTCTTCAGCAAAACTCAGGAGGAAACTTTCTTTGACTTGTTTAAACTTTTATTATGATTAAATTTGGCACTGTTGAATCATCATTACCACTATTAGCAGTATCACCTTAGATTAGCGTCACTAGTGACTGTATTTTCATTAACTATACTACATATACTACAGACCCGAACCAACAATGTCTTATTCCGTCTCTCAATACTTTGACTCCCCCCCCCCCCAGTGAGTATTTGCAGCAGAAGGACGCAGGACAGGTTTTTGGACAACAACGGAGCTCTACGGCTCAGAGGAAGAAGATATATCAGGCTGTACTTACTTACTATTTAAGTACTGTCTTTTTATGAGAGTTGTTGACAGTAAGAACATTTTGGAAAATTACCAGTTAGACATCTGAAATGTGACAAGGAGCCACAACTACTCACTTTTTTTTTGCTAAAGAGTCACAAGCCAAAAAGGTTGGAAACTACTGGTTTATTGCTTAACGATGAATTGTATTTTATAAGCTTATCATGTGATTTTTAATGTAAAATCCTAATCTGAAAAGTAACTAGTAACTATAGCTGTCAAATGAATTTAGATCTTTCAACTCCATTTCACCATGAACCTTGAGTTAAGATTGAGTTTTGTTTTGATGCAAGTTGCAGGAATAAATGTTCAGACTTCTTATCCGAAACACCTGACAGTGTCTTATTTTTGAACACTGAATGACATAAATTGAACGCTAATGTACGTATAATGTATATTTGTGTCATTTCGTAACAGGTGCGAGGACATTTCCCTCCATCACATACACCGTGTCAGAGTCTTAAACACATAGACACAAGCCAAGGTCTTGACTCCAAATGAATTCTGCTCCAGCAGAGCGACTGCAGAGCTGTCAGCAGTGCAGGAATAATAACCCAAAATAATGATGATGATAATTAATAATAATAACAATGGTGCAACAGGCTGCATTTCTCAGTGCTCAGACTGGTCATAATAAGCACGGTGCAAAGTAATTTATAAAATCTGTTTCTCTCGTTCACTTCACCAACTTCCTCTACCTCCTGATTCAGAACAGAAACTTGCGTGTTGAGTCTGCACAGCGTGATCAAGTCATACATGTAAAAAGACATCGGTGAAGGCAGTTTTCCCAGCTGACAGTGGGTCCCTGAACGTATCCTGAAGCCATTTTTCCTCCAGCGTGGTTCCTGCTGTTTTCTTCACAATGTTTCCTGACTTTACAAAGTGAAAAGGTGAAAAATTTCCTGAGATAATTAACTTCTTGAATCTAAACTCTGATGCTCTTAACGTCTCAAGCTTGAAGTTATAAACTGAGTTACAGATTAGTGAAGTCGAGAGAGTCCAGTATGTCGATTATCCAGAAGGCCACGTTTCTTCACCTCCCCCTTAAAGGGCTATTCTGGTATTTTTAAACTAATGACATTCACATCAGCCTCAGCTGTACTTTGTGTTTAGTGCTAATTAGCACGTTATTAAATGTTACTAAGATGGTGAACATGATGAACATTACACCTGCTAAACATCAGCATGTTAGTATTGTCATTGTGAGCACATTAGCAGGCTGGTGTTAGCATTTAGCTCAAAGCTAAGCTCAAAGTACAGCCTAGCATTTCTGCAGACTCTTAGTCTTGTTGTTAATCCCATGTTCAGTCTTCACCTTCCACCTTCAGCTCTCTACAGCTGTTTTGTTTGTGGATTCTGCTTCATTCTCAGTTCTGGACAATTTAAATTCTCTCATGATGCTCATTTAATATCGTTTCTCTAAATCCGAGTGACATAGCCGAGAGCTGGTAATCCGAGTTAGAAACCGTAGTGAACCATCACTTTGGCTCATATTCTCTGAATCAACAGCAACAAGCGCCGGAGTGACTGAAACAGAAAGTTTTCTGTCCACAGCAAGTAAGAGAAATTAGTTTCACCAGTTTTACTCATGAGAGTCACACCTGTGGCCCCCATATACTGTCAATTGGCACAGAAAGGGGCCCACGTGGGGCCTGTGAGGACGAGCGCCCATCACTGGAAAATATGGGGCTAAATTTCAGGTCAAGATAGATGGAAAGTGATGGCAGAGGTGAAGCTGTGTAATGTCATCTTTCTCTGTTTCCTGTCCGTATTCACTGCAGTAAACCCAACATACACCTTGAAAACCAGCTGAAAGTATCGGTGTCGGCATGTGAGGCGGTGACGGTGACTCAGCCGAGCGAGCAGGAGGTCGAAGCTTCCTGGAGTTCAGGCCTCCGAGGACAAAGCCAGCAGCTGATGGCAGAGAGAGTCCAAAGGCTTCAAGGTTAGGGTTAATAGGATTATCAAACTGAGGAAATGATCATTTAAAGACATTTTGATATTTCCTACATAATGTCAGTGACGTGTGATCGGGAGCAATTCAGACGAGGAAGCTCCAGGAAAGAAAAAGAGGCAGTTCCTTTTGCAGAGATGTTATGTAAATGCTCCTTTAATCTGTGGCAGCTTCTCCCTGCCAGTGAGGTCACTGACTCTGCTCCCTTCGGAGACTCTGCTGTCATCTGCCAGCTGGCCCGGCACAGAACAGCACAGCACGGCTCGGCCTGGTGGAGAGAGCCACCCACCTGGGCTCATTACGGAAACAAACCACGAGGAAAGCTGGTTGGAGCTCGGAGACTTTTTCAGCAGGAGCTGAGTCACGGGCAGAGTTCTGATCCAGGTGTCGCAGCGACGCTCCGAGCAGCTGATTTTCATCGGGAGAATAAAAAGAGGTGAGCGGGAGCAAAACGACGCTCTGCTGGAGAGTATCAGGAAGTTGAAGATTTAACAAAGGATGCATTTAGATGGAAACTGTAATTAACATTACAGAAAAAGCACATGTACAAAATAAAAATCAAGATATATATATATATATATATGAAATATGTATAAACATATATAAAAATTTTAATGATACCTTTGACATCCAATAAACATACTAGAATGTTAATATTGTTTATATATATATATATATATATATATATACACACATATGTTCTTTTAAGTCACGCACAGTGATGTTTAATTACAGAGCATGATTTATTAATCTGAGAACGAGACTGACCTCCCAAGAAAAAACATAGTTTCTGTCATTTCAGCAAATGTCCACAAACGAGTGACAAATCCCTCTAGTTGCTCGAGTCGAAATTATGACTCTAAGGCGACATCAGGTGACGTTATTTTATAACGACGAAGTCCGTGTAGGGAGGAGGTCGTGGTGGATGGATGGGTCAACAAAACGGCAGACATTAACGCGGGAGACTGTCGTTCATTTCCTGTTTCCTACCACGAGTAACGTTGGTTTCTCTTTCTCTGAACCATCACTGCCTACGTTCCCAAAGACTTCCTGAAGGGATTCCAGATTATGAGAGTGTCACCAATCTTCTCATCCGGCAAGAAAGTGAATAAGCGTATTTCCCCACTATTCCTTTAATTAATTCACATTTTTATTAATTTGCGAGTACCAATTTGTTTAGTTTACACACACACACACACACACACACACACACACACACACACACTCCTGCAGTCTCCTGAGTGTAAAATCATTTGTTGAGGTGAAACAACGTCCCAGCGGTCCACAGGACCAGCTGGTGACACCGCAGATGGCCCAGAGGCTCGCTCCACCTGTCAGCTGTCCCAGAGCTCCGCCCCCTGCAGGTAAACGCACACCTTAACCCGCTAACCCGCTCGACTCAGGGGGTGGGGGGGCATCACAGTGTTTTTTTATCCACCTGTCGCCGAGCCGCTCAGCACGCTGCAGGAAGATGTTTTGTTTCCATGGAGACGGGCTTCGTGGGGCGGCGGCGGCGATCCTGTTCATCTGTTCACGTCTCAGCAGCTGGATCGTCACACCACAGAGGTGACATCATCAGAGGAGGCAGGAAGTTACCTCAGAGACGGACTTCCTCCTTTCACACGATATCTGCTCCTTTTCCTCCTCCACCTCCTCCTCCTCTTCTTCTTCTTCGGTGCTATCTTCACGACCTCCTCTGCTTCTTACTCTCTCCTCCTTTCCATTACCAGTGTCTTCTTTCGTCTTCTACCTCCTCCTTTCCTCCTTAACTTCTCCTTTCCACCTCTTTTCCCCCTTTCCTCCTTCCTTTTATCACTATATTACTGTTGTTTGCTGCATCCTCATATCCTGTTCTACCTCCTCATTTCATCTTCTACCTCTTCTTTTTCTCCACATACCTTTTTGTTTCCTTTTCTGCCATCACCTCCTTTCCTCCTCTCTATCGCCTCCTTTCCTCCTCTCTATCGCCTCCTTTCCTCCTCTATATCGCCTCCTTTCCTCCTCTATATCGCCTCCTTTTCTCCTCTCTATCGCCTCCTTTCCTCCTCTCTATCGCCTCCTTTCCTCCTCTATATCGCCTCCTTTCCTCCTCTCTATCGCCTCCTTTCCTCCTTGTATCTTTTACTTTCTTTCATCTCCTCCTTCCTTCTTCTTTTCCACCTCATCGTTTCATTGACTATATATAATTTCTTCACAAATTCCTTCTTCAGTAGGACTTCCCAACGCCTGGAAAAAGACTCGACTCCCCTTTTTAGGAAACAGCGTTGCCTTTTTAACAGTTAAACAGCTGTGATGGGAAACAGTTACGAGGTTAATTATCATCGTGACACAACGAGGCTTCTCACACCAGGAGTTTAAATACTTATTTTTGGAAAAGTTGGCCTAGTGAGTCATCTGCTGTTGGCGCTGAGATAAAGTGTAAGATAATTTAATCAAGACAACTGTCTTCCCTAGAATCTACCCATTACATCTACTAATCAGCTTTCAGCTCTAATCAATACAGCCTCGGATGATGGCGGCTATTTCCTGCATGAACTGTGCAGCCTGAGGTTCCTGCAGCAGCTGAGAGGCTTCATACCATCAGACCTCACTCCTGTTGATATAAATACATATTCGGGCTGCTAATGAAGCTATTTCCATGTGCAGCAGCGTGTGCGTGCGTGCGCGTGTGTGTGTGCAGAGGCAGCAGCAGCAGAGATGAAAGCTCATTGATCCCACAGAGGAGCCACAGCTGCTCCCTGCACAGCGTGTCGTTATTAATCTGAAGCTTTTCAACGCCTCGATCGCAGCCATTCTTCATGATTACTGCTGCTGCTGCCATTTACACACAGATTACAGCAGCGTCGCAGGCACAGGTAAATATGTAGGTGTGCAGCAGCAAGGTTATAAACCTGGTTACAGTGACGCAGAGAACCAGAGAGCGCGGCAGCGGGGAGATGAAAAATCAAATTTTATTACATATTTTGTTATGTTTCTGGTTGTAAGTAACCGCAGAGAAACTGTCATTTTCTGCCTTAATAAACTAAACCAGCGTTCAGAGTTGCTGTTTGGAGGAGGAAACATGAGCTGCAAAGTGACGCTCATTAGAGTTCAGACATATAATCAATACGGAGACACATCCTGGTACATTCTGTGCTGCTGAAACAGAGCTCCAGTCTTCTCTGGGTGTAAAGTTCTTTCCTGACAAAAGCTGCACCTGTAAATTCACGTTCATCACATGTGGGACATCATTTCACGCGTGTTAAATTCACAAAGGCACATGTGGTTTCCTACGAAGCTCCCTGAAAGGTCACAGTGGAGATTTTTTTTTTTCGGGACTGCTTTTGCTGATCCATATTTCCAGAGGAAGCCCGAGCTCCAACAGTAACACCCCAGAGTGAGTGGGCGTACCTTTTACTGTTGCTGGTTATGTTAAGGTCAAGTGCATCATTGTAGTCATGACTATAACCACGACTACAGCTACAGCTGCTGCTTAGCTGGCTGTGACGCTAACTACACGCAGGGGTTATGCAGGTGCAGTGAACTGAAACGGTTGTGTTGGCTGATTATTACGGTAGGGTGACCATATTTTCAAACCCCCAAACCGGGACCCTTAAACCGCGCGTTCATGCACCACAGGCGTTTCAGGATGGGACACAATTATTATTTACGAAGGAAGGAGGTTCTGTCAGAAAGGGCCTACACAGTATATGACTCACAGGCAACAGCCTTGACAACGACACCTTTTGATTGACACACATACAGACTGCTCTCTCTCTCAACCCAACCGGTCGAGGCAGATGACCGCCCACCCAGAGCCTGGTTCTGGTTCTGCTGGAGGTTTCTGCCTGTTAAAGGGAGTTTTTCCTTGCCACTGTTGCTTGTGCTGCTCTTGGTGGGAATTGTTGGGTCTCTGTACACATAAGGAGTCGGTCTAGACCTGCTCTTTATGACAAAGTGCCCTGAGATAACTTTGTTATGATATGGCACTATATAAATAAACTGAATTGAATTCAGACGTGTGGTGCATTGTTTATGTTTTTATGCGTTAGGTAATAATGACTGGGACAGAACATGATTAACGTCTATGTAAGCGCTGAAAACAAGTATAATATTATAATTGTTACTTTAATTGTGGTGAAAATCGGGACAATTTTAGTGTTTTACTGATATCTGTCAGCTTGTCAGCTTGAAACCCGGACAAACTGGGACGCCTGGTCACTGTGTAATACGGTGAAGCTATTCTTAAAGGTTATAATCCCTTTTTTCGTGAAATCAGACCCCATTTTTGATACTATTAAGGGCAAACTTTGTTTTCAGCAATATTGGGTAATTACCTCTATATAGTTCCCACGCTGGATTGAAATTGCCTTCACATAAACGAGGGATTGACAGGAAACGATGCAACATGTAATTCAGCCTCACTGTTTGCTGTTTGCTCTCTTTACACCGTATCAGATCTATATTAAGCTACTGCTAATGCTAACCAAACATTTCCCGCTGCCGCTGCTTCACATTAAAAGCGTTCAACTGGTGAAACACGGGGTGACTTTATTTATTGTGAAGCAGCAGCAACAGGAAGCCCAATCAAAAATGGGTCGTCTACAAAACAAGACAACACTCGTTGTGATATATTTCTTTCCATCAGTGGCTCAGTTTTAAATACTGCAGGGAACAAGAAGGATCTGCAGCTGCACACCTCCGTTATTGTGTCCTGCTGTTGTGTGGAAAACTGGCCGCGCCGTGTGCTGCATGAAGTGCTGCTCTTCTGTTGTATTTCTGTCAAAGTAGCTGCTCAAGGACCCGAGGAGAGTTTGCTGTGGCATTAAATCACACTTGCAGTCACTGCCAGTAACCAGGGGTGCTGCCAAATCAACGCAAATCATAGGGATTATTCAAATCCTGGTGGGAGTGTCTGGCTTTACATTGCTTTCTTGTCAAATGGTACAATCTTAGTTTCTGTTCAGGGCAGCCACAGTAGACACATCTGCACGTTTCACACAGGGCGCCTTATTTAAGCTGCTTCAGCCTGCCTACCCTTTGCTGCTTCCTCTGCAAGCCGCTTTGCAAACCACCTCCACCGCAGCTCCTCCTTTTCATGCTATGTCTGACTTAATCAACGTCATTTCAGTTGTCATTGCTGCCTGCTCCCCGCCTTAGGCTTTCTATGTATGCATGTGGAAGGGCAGGGAGGTCCCAAAACAGAGCCACGCCGCCAAATATAACCTACTGCAGATGGAAATAAAAGTTTTCTTTGACTAAAATGGTCCTGACTGATACACATTTGTCTGTTAACATTACAGTATCAAAGATTTCCTTTATTAGCCCCCTTTTGTTCCCAGTTTGATAGACACAGAAATAATTGAGTGGAGTTTCCAAAGTTTCCCTCCGATACAGCATAAACTCTTCGGCTAAAATGTGTTTTGAGGTTTGATTGTCTTTCTTTTGATCTACGCTTAATGCCTCATCATACACAAATTTCACACATGCTGCTAATCTCCAACGAACATGTTACCGTTGATTAATTTCAACACGTCACTTACAATCGAATTAATGCCGGAGCTCGTCTGGGTGCGATAACATTTTAATCAGTGAGAGCCGGGTCTGATTGCCTCACAGTGACTTCTGGTGTAATTACATCAAGAGTCAATTACACGACCTCTCCTCCTGTTCACTCGCCAACGCACGCCGAGCAGGAGCACAGCGAGTTTGACAACCAGCAGCCACAGTGTTCACGGTGCCCGTCCTCCATCACTTCATGTTAGTGGATATTTGCTGTTTTTTTAAAACAAACTCTCAGATCTCACTAAGTTCAGGAAGAGAACATCCAGCTCTCGAAGTTTCCTACCTGACTCTCTGGAGATCTGGACGAAGGCCTCGACGCCGCTCTCGCCGTAGTTTCCCTCGGAGGCGAGCGTGGACACGTAGTTCCAGCCCATCGCTGTGACGATGTCCAGCATGGCCTGAGCCTGGTAGGAGTCCGGAGGAACCACGCGGGAGAAGAAGTCGTAGCGCGTGTTGTCGCTGAGCTCTGGAGCCGTCGAGGCGTAGCTGATCTGAGGAATCTGTGGAGACATGGCGGGGTTAACTGTTAGCTTCAAGCCACCGAGACAGCAGTCAAACTGTACGAACTTTACGCCGTGTAGAAGACGCTGTAAATCAGTCTGATCCAAGGAAATTAAAAGTGATTTAACAGCATATTGTTGAAGCAACACTTCAGCAAAGTTCAAACCTGATTCCTCCAAAGTCAAACTGGCAACAACAGCAATGCATCATACTCATCACATTGTGTTGTGATTTAGCAAACTAATATAAGAATAAAGTACATTTTTCCATAGAAAACAGTTGTCCAATGAGTCTTAGTCATTTTCAGTCGTTTCTACTTTGCAGTTTTTTGTTGTTGTTTGCTGTCACTGTTAAGCTACAGTCAAAGAAACTGAACACTTCCTGCAGTTTCACTTTAAAAGCCTACCAGGAAAGGGAGGGACAGATGCGGGATAATTATTCAGATCCTTTACTTAAGTACCAATAAATTAATGTAAAAATGCTCGATTACAGGTAAAAGTCATTCGAATAAGCGTATTACAAGACAAGGCAACTTTATTTGAATAGCACATTTCATACACCAATTCAATGTGCTTTACAGGGTAATAACAACACAACAAAGGTAAAAAGATTTACAATTTAAAAGTGTAAAAAATACAGACAAGCGATACAAGAGATACAGAATTTAGAAGTAAACTATTACAGTTTAAATCAAGTGAAAATAAAAAGAACACAGAAAATACACCCACATTAAGATGCACAATTAAATTTAAAAAAAAAAAAAAAAATATATATATATAAAACAATGTTTTCATTTTGAAAAAGCACTTTTTTGGAATTTGTATTTTTGCATAATTCTGATGTATTTATTTTTTTCTGTTTGGGTTTCTGTTCTCCGAGGCTTGTTGAACGTCTGAAGGCCAGTTCAGACCAAAGATTCACGATGAGCTTGCGACTACTTGCAGTTTACACCAACGCAACTAGACGAGATGGCGTATCGTTTCCATAGCAACGACTCTCTGTACTTCCGTTCTAACTGCCAGCTTTTAAGGTTGTTTTTGTAGCTGGATATAATTTGTAGCGTCTAAATATATGAATGAGGATAGTGATAGTGAGCTGCTTGCTACAGTTGCATTTCTAGTGTTGACGAAACGGGGAAACTTTAAAAAAACAAGAGGGTCGAGATGACCAGCTGACTTCGCTACGAGCTGATTGGCTGTTGAAACAGGTGACGTGCCTTATGTTCTAAAACCAGCCGCTGGCGACTTGACAAGCTGAGTCGCAGGCGACGCCATCAGCCGGCTTGAGTCGAGCTGCCAGTTCACACCGCTGCAACTTTTCCCTGCGACGCCCTAAAACAGTTTCGTCTCGCCGTGAATCTTTGGCCTGAACTGGACTTAACTCGCCAAACTACTAACTGCAGACAGGAAGGTAGAAAACCTCACCAGCTGCTGGTTTATTGAAGTGTTTTCAGCGTCGCTCCCAGACATCCTGCAGTATATTTGTTGAGATTTAAACAAATCGAGTTTGAACCTTAAATCCTGTCATTCCTGTTGTTCGGTTTCTTGTCAGAGTCGAGTTAGCGAGCTCTGCTGTGTGAATTAGAGAGGCGGATCAGGTCGTAGATCTCGCAGCAGACAGGCCGACAGGCCCGGCGGGGCTGGATAATGGTGCTTTAGAGAAGGATTGAAGGGCTGATTGATTTCGCTTCAGTCAGAGGCCGGCGTGTTGGGCCGAGCTCCACCGGGCGCCTCATCAGGATTCACTGAGGAGGAGGAGGAGGGAAGAAGACGGACGGCCGAGGGGCTGGCAGCAATACAAATGTCACTCAGCCCGACTCGCTCGGCGACAGGCGGCAAATTAAAGGCCTGTACTGTAAATACAAACCTGTCTGAGAGCCGACGCTATCAGAGTGCTGCAGCTCCAACCATCAGAGAGGAGCTGAAGTTTATTTCTATACACGTCTCAGGCTTCACTGAGTTTTTACTTTTTAAAGACTTTACATGTTTCCTGTTTATCTGATGGCTGCGTTTACTACTTTTATTGATTACTTTTAGGATTCACATTTTCTTTTCAAAGTCCTCCACTTACTTTACTTAAGTTGTTCTTGTTTTTGATGTGGGAGTTATTTTTTATTTCCTAAATGGTGGTGATGTGCTTTTGGATTCCAGGATTGTGCTGTTTAGTTTTTATGTGGAATGTCTTGTGTTTTCTTTTGTGTTTTCTTTGTCTTCTAACATCTTAGGACCATGTTTTGTCGTTTGTGTGCCGTTTTTGAGCATTTGCTGAAACTGCTGCATTTTCTTTTTTTTAGGGAGGACAGTCTCTACTATTCAAAAAGTCTGAAAAACAGCCTTGTCTCAGCTCAAGGACACAATGATCTAATGTTAAATCCCTCAAACCTGGAGATATGAAATATTGTGAGTGCAGCCAAAAAACTAAAACAAAACAAAAATATAAAAACTGATAAAAATCCAAACAAACTGATTGGCTGCAAACGTTTTATCAATAAAATGTAAAAAAAATAGTGGAAAAAAATTCAATTTACTGTCATATATGACAAAGAAAATCGGCAAATTCTCACATTTCAGAAGCTGAAATCAGAGAATTTTTGCTTGAAAAATGACTGAAACGATTAATCGATAATCAAAATAGTTAATAGCAGATTAATTGTCTTTCGAACGACTAATCGATGACTCGGCAGCTCTACAGCAGATACAAAAAAAAATCTGAACTCAGTATCCACTCACTAGATTTCTTCCCATATTATGGAAGATTTAAATCAACACTAAATAATAATTGTCCTATAAAGGTATTGTTTTTTATTCAGTTATGACACAGTGAATGCATACATTAAAAGGAAATACATATACACTTTATTCCTTTGTTTTAATTTGTTTTAATTTAGGCGTTTCAAATCTTCCATACCATACTCCATTCTCAGTCCCACCAGGTTTGACTGTTGTTCTTGTTTTTACCTTTTGGCTCCTGGGATGTTTGATTTGAACGGTTCATTACCTGGAGAATCACGTTTGGATCTTCGTACTGAATTGGCGACGCTCTCTTGGCTTCTAACACTTTAAAATCTCTACTGCCAGCCAAGACGTAAGAATAAGCAATGGGTAACTCTTTTGTTTTGGTGAAATGTTTTTCTTCATTTTTATGAAACGTGAATGAACCAAAGTGTGCGGAAGTGGTTTTGAGACAGAACAATTCTGTTAAAAGATTAGATTGATTGAAAAGTGCTTTGAAGATCTGCTCAAAACTACATTTGACCTGATTAATATCTTTCTTATGAGCTCATCCCTCAGAATTATCTTTACATGCTTCATTTATTTTGACGTTAGGCCTAAACTGCTGCCCCGAGTGTTTAATGACAGACGTAACTGTATGTCTGGAGCCTAATTTAGATAATTATAGTACCTTCGGGCCTTAAATGATGCTTCAAGACATAGCACAGTAAAGGCTAAAATAACTGCAGCTACACGAGGATATAATAGGGAACCCCCATTAGCATTAGTGATGCATTGTGGGCTGAATCAACAGCAGCATCAGTTATTGATGCTGAGTCAGCTGCTTCTCCATTAAAACACACCAGCTCCTCTCATTAACACGCCCTGCTCCTGTCTTTAAAGCGCCGCACTGCTGTTTCTCAATGTTTTAGCCCATTTAATGTAAATTATATGTCACCGCTGACCTTTTTCTTAAGCGTATCACAGTGTTCGGTGCTTACTACAGATCTATCAATCCATCCTGTGATCTGAGCATGTGGAGCGAACACGCACACTCTCATACAATCAATCCCAGTCTGAGGGAGGGGTCTGCTCCCAGTTGGACGTGACTGGAAAACCCTCCACAGGAAGGCGTCCAATGAGCGGTCTTCTCTGCAGTGTGGCACATCAAATAAACAGATCAAACAACATTATGACTCGAGCTTCGTGGGTAAGAAAATTGACATCCTCAAGTTATAGGAGTAATCATAACAATTATAATAATAACCTTGATGATGGATTGTGAAGTGATCGGCCTGTTGTAGTCACACAGAGTTTCAAATGTGTCATTAAATAAATTGCAGAGAGACTCTCAGGGGGAAATCAAACTTGTGCCCTGCTGGTGGCTTCTCGACTGGAGGACTGCAGTTTTAATTAGCAGCCTAATTGGACACCCTGCTGATCAGCTCACATCTTCAACCTCACAACGACGCACTCACCAGCTCAAAAACATCACTGTGAAGTAACACTGAGGGGCTTTTGGTGGAGGATTTCATCCAAAAAGGCCCTCAATGTGGGCATTTACTTTCACGGCCGCCGGTCCACACAGGGCTTTTATTGTGAAAAGAGGACAGATGTGAAGCTTCAGATTCTTATCTGCAGTTTTGAGAAAATTCGCTCGTCTCATTGACTACGTCTACATGCACGAAATATTCTGTTTTTTGTTGTTATTCTCAAAAAGACAATATTCCTACTAAGCTGTTTACAAGGCTAATGAAAATGAATATTCTACTAATATTCCCGTTCACGATAACATGTCGCTTATCATTCTTGGCGTCAAAACAGGACTTTTTCAAAGTTTTCCACATTCATTCGTTCAGCCAGCTTCTTGAAAAGGTCAGCGTTGCAATATTTGCGCTTACCAAAAAACCAGTTGCTATCCAAGTCTTTCATCGTGTTTAACAGCAGCTGTTTCTCCTTTTCTTCTCTTCTGTGCATCTCTGCCCCTGCAGCCCTGCAGACTGTCGGCTGGTTGGTTTGTTTCCAGCAGAGCTGAGCGTAAACAGGCGAGAGGCCGCGTGACGCAGACTGAGACGCAGATTCTGAATGAGCTGTATACATGTCCAATGCAAATTCATAAACCATTTTTGTAAAAAAAAGGAACAAGACAACGTCTATTTTAAATCTCAGTCTCTTGACGAAATGAGACAAGTTCCTTTCTGTTTTCAGTTTGAGCTGTATGAGTCATTTTGGTGACTGCTGTGTGCCAGAAAAATCTTTTTAAAAAGTCTGTTTTGTTTATTATTGAGTTCCTAAAGTCTTATTTTCTTAAATCAAGTGAATATATAATTATTTCAACCAGCTTACAGTAAAAAAAAAAAAATCTAGTGTCATTTTTCTTAATTCAGTGCAGGAATGTGTGTGATTCTGTTTTATTTCAAGCCCATTTTGCAGGAAATTCTTGAAACAAGTTGATTTATATTTGCAATTGCTTGAAATAATCTTAATGCACAGGCAGATTACTTTTGGCCTTTATTATAGACAAATGACGGTCTCTCCAGCTCCCCAGAGTCAGAGGAGGTCTCAGTGGGACCTGCTGAAGTGATCTGGACCTGGACGCTGGCCCGCCGNCCCGCCGTGAAGCGGCATCAGCTGCTGCTGTCGCTTCACGGCGGGCGGCGTGCTGATAGATGACGTCCTGACAGCGCTCGTTACCCTCAGCACCAGACTGGATCAGACCTGGTCTCGCACCAAAGACAGATTTGTGCGAGTGGACATGTTTACACGTCTTTACATCGGAGGACACGTTTGCTGTTTTCTGTGACAGTGATTGATGCTCGTCATCCTGCGACAGCCTCAAGCTTTCTGCCCGACTGAACGATGAAAGAAGAAATCCATCCGAGGTGACAGCACACGTCCATCACCGCTCCCTCTGCGCTCTGATTGTCTTATTTAAAGTAAAGCTCTATTTACTGTCATCTGTCTCTTTCCTGGACAGTAAACAGCTTCGTCCTCGAGCTAAAATCCTACACGACTGCTGCTGTCACTGCTCTGTTTCTCTTAATGTTTCTCTCTCGCTGTGATCAAATTGAATTCAAGGTGAAGTCAGAATGACTCACTGCTGCGCTGAAAAGTCCCTGCTGGAAAGAATAAAAAACTCCACGACCAGGCAGGAACTCAGTTTACTTTTTAAATTACATAAAACACCTCATATTAAAGAAGGCATGCCTTCCTGGGTCCTTAAATTTCCAATAATTCTCCTAAAAAGGAGTTTTTTTCTGTACTAAACATGATCGGATTTACCCACTTGACTCCGCCACCGTTCCTCTAGCGTATCTTCTCGTCTGCTTAATAATATGCACCTTAAAACCGACTTTTTGACACAGGATCACTCAACGAGAAGTAAGTCTTCACATAAATTTAGGAGACTGTTCTCCCCAAAATGTATAGGTCGTCTGTGCAGCAGCTTATTAGGACCCATATTATAGAGTTCTGCAGGAATGAGTCCTAAAACCCGAAAATTAGCATGTTAGCATGTTAGCTCTTCCTGTTCCCTCGTCTGGAAGTCAGTGGGTTTCTTGAACGGGTTTTTGGTTCGATGCCTGAAATAAGGTCTGTGGTTAACACAAGCTGAAGAGATTTTCACGTTTTGTTCTGAGACATAAAATCCATCAGTAAATACCCCACTCGTGAATTTTGAAGCTTTTACGTGTCTTAAAAAAGGCGGTTGCTAACAAGCGGCTAAATGAGACTACAGAGGTTGTCGGGGACGTTAAACGTCGTCACGCCGAACACAGAAACTCGTCTCCTCACTCGTCCGCCTTCACAGCCTCGTTGGGTTTATACTGCAAACTGTTCTAACTCAGACTTTCCCAAAGGCTTCTGTAGAAGAGGGAACAAGTGTGAAGCTTAGTGGTGGTGACGCTGAAGTCATGAGACCGTGGTGTAGTTCAGTTTATAGCCTAAAGTTAGCTTTTTACTCCTGCCGATTGCATTCACGCTTCAAAAATCATAAAAGTGGTGTTTTGAGATCTGGCCAAACAGACACACATACATGTGGCTAAGTGTAAATGAAAGTGTCTTAAATCTCATCTGGATTTTATCTGGAAAGCGAAACACTTGAAATTACAAGAGTAAATGGTGTAATAAAAATAAAATCAGTTCTAACACAGAGCATAATTAGATCTGGAGTTTGGAACATCTAATACGTTTAGGGAGAAACATAATGCCTTAGTTCCTTTTTTCAAATCAACATAATGAGGAAACTCACTAGAATAAACTTTGCCACGAACACAGAAACCAGGCAGCCACTGCATTTCCCTCAAAATGTACTTGGCAAAACAAATTAGTAGTATATAAACGTAATTTCTAGGAGACCAGCTGGGAACATCAGCTGATCAGAATATTAATTAGATTCATGAGAAAAAACATGCATCATTGCATCAAATGGAGATATTCCACATGTCTGCTGCATCATTTCTGACACATTTCCCCAAATTCACCCTGACAGATTTAGAATATTTGAAAGCTTTGGGACCTCAGCAAGAATTTCAAATAAAGCTCTGTAAGTTTGTGAAGATCTTGCACAGTATTATCGGGATTCACAGTCGCATGTTTCATGTTTGCTTTCACTGCTTCTCTCCACCTGAGTTAAATGCTTTTTTTTAAATCTCCTTTCCCTGATTCTCAAAGTCTGAATAAAACCAGAACAAATGTACTGGTGTTGTTTTCTCCTAAAAATAACTCGGATGCTGCTGCAAACATTATTCATCTGAGAAAAGCAGCCAGAAATCGATAGTCTGGACCGTCGTCCTGCTGACTCTGTGAGCTCCGTCCAGTCCCGTCTCAGACACGTCCGAGCCCGAGGACACTGTGCGACGTGTCCGTCCTGCTGCTGGATCTGCGTCACAGCCAGCTGGTCCCGACATGGCCGGCTGGCTTTTTGGCCCCCTAAAAACCAGCAGACGCCAGCCCTCAGCTGGGGCCAGATGTATAAGCACTTTGTACGCACAAAAAAAACAAACAAGCATACACCATTTCCCACATTAACAGGCGTTTATAAAAGAAGACTTCAGTTTTATGGAGCCAGGTGAGGGTGAAATGATGATGTGAGGCAGGTATCCTGATAAAAAATGATTGTTTCTTTAAGTTGTTTGCCACCTTCACTGGAACAAAAACAAAGGCACTTTTATAGACTTCATTTTAATTAATGACTTATAAAGTGCTTATTTTTACATATTTTGGGGTCTAAATGACGAATAGTTACCAAAGGTTTTGGAATTGGTCCGCCGGCATCCACAAACAGGCTGCAATGGCTGCAACATAATCCTTGCAGCCAATAAAAGTGCTTGTTTTTGCCTCTGACTCTGGCTCAGACTGTTATAAGGGTCTGACAACATTATGGAAAGGATCCCTACAGAGACAGAACTTTTGTTAAAGACTAAGATCCGTTTTGTTTAACCAGAAACAGAAAATCTCGCTCTGAAATCTCACGAGAGCTTGAGTTGTTGCAGGAAGACGACGGTGGAAACGTGAGAGTTGGAGAGGAAAAAAATATCTTACTCTCTAACAAAACGGTCCGTCTGCAGGTTTTTGCTCATATGACTCTTACAATCCTGTGAAACTTGCACCAAGGAGGTTCGGCTTTTTATACTTGGTGGGGCATCTGCTACCACAGTTGGAGTTGGGGGGGTCAAAGAAGGAAATATAGATGGAGAGTCTTGGCTCTATCGTTACAGTTAAAGAGGGGCCAAAGATCTCACCTTAACTGACCTTTTAACTCCAAGGAGACGCATACAAGCTAGTCTTAAGCAGAACAGGTGTGTTTCTCTGCATACAATATTGTTGAAAAAAGTAAAGTATGTACAGTGAAATAAATATGAATGTGGTGTTCTTCTTTAACATCCCTGGTTGTATTTGGTCATCGTGGGCAACGTTTGTTGTATTGTAATAATGGATTTACAGGAACAATGTGAAGAGAAACCTTAAAGGAGGAGAAGGAGGTGGAGTAAAATTGGTGGTGAGTTCTTTTCTATCTATCTATCTATCTATCTATCTATCT
>LKNJ01000393.1:305600-340066 GCA_002120245.1 Maccullochella peelii | reverse complement strand
GCACAATTGGTGGCTGACTAAATACTTTTTTGCCCCACTGTATATTTGGTCACAGACCCACTTATAGTAGGAAGTAAAAGCTGGCTGCTTCATAAAATCAAATGTTTGCCTGTATTCTATTCTAAGTTCTATCGGTTGTTGAAGAGTCAACACTCCGACCATTAATGCAGAATTACAATGCAGTCACTTGATGTCTCAAAAACAGAAATGCAGAGGATGAAAGAAAAAAAAAAAAAACAGCCTGGCTATACAGCACTGAGAAAGCAATGGTAGGCTTTTTAAAATAATCTTTTTGTCCATGCCCTTTGCCAGCCAGCAGCTATTTCCTTTCCTTTACTCCTCTGCCCCGTATCTGCTTTATTGTGATGCTAAACAGTGAGTTTTGACATTCAGAGGGGCCCTGCCAAAGGACAGGCCAGTGGATGCAGTAGACAAGAGAAGGCCTTAATGGGTTCAACTGGAATGGAAAGCATCTGCTAGTCTCCACAGGCTGGTGGAGAGGGAAATGTCAAGTATGGTTATTATAGAGCATGTAGCAGCTCTAGGAACAGTCTCGGACAATACGCAAGCTATGTCTCCACACATTAACGCCCTTACTGAGGCAGTGAATTAACACATTCACACCCAGATGCATGCACAAGTGTAATGTGACACACATACAGTAAATGCATGAATTTACACGTGTGTGAGCGTTACTGAGGTACAAAAATTACTGTACAGTCTAGGTGTACCCAGCCTTTTATTACGCCAATGCCATGGAGTTTTCTCTTGCCCATTTGGAAAGTATGAGTTTGATTTAAGGTAAAACTGCCATCTCCTGAATGGCAGGGAAAATCACATGCTTGTGAAGTGTTCATACATCTGCAGAAAGTCCCGGAGTGAGTATTTCTTCACTTGAGCTTGTTTGATAATTTGTACTCCCGAGGATGCTACTCAAAGCCAGTGCCAGACTAATGAAGCTCTTTAGCCCAGAGGCCAGAGACATACATGGCTCTGTGACTCAAGGCTGAGTGTCAGCAAGGGGATATATGTGTGTGTGTGTGTGTGTGTGTGTGTGTGTGTACGTGCTGAAGTGAATGCATGAAGCTGTATACAGTCTAATGTGTGAATGAGTGAGTGTATGGGCATTAAAGGGTGGTATAATGGCAGATCAGAAAAGCCCAAATCCCACTCTCTAATGGTGTGTTCCCACCAAAAGCGAAGCGAATATTCGCCTCGCTGTACTCGCCTCGCTTTACTTGCTCGAGTTTGACAGCAGGGTCATTTGTGTTTATTCGCACGAGTAACGCGAATAAAGCGGAGGCGCGCACAGCTCTGTGAATTTCACCGCCTTCACCAGGAACTACGTCTGGATGACTGCCGCTTCCAGCACTACTACAGCAGTATGAACCAAAAATAAACTGATTTTGCGGTGATTTAAGTGCAATAAATGGATCAAAAGGCTGCCGTTATAACTACATCATGATGTTGATTCGTAAAAAGTCTTAATTCATGCTTTGTCAGGTCTTTCAAGCAAATAACTTTTAAAATGCTTGTTTTCTGAATGGAGTTCGAATCGATCAGGGCTAGTAACTTGGTTCATAGTAAAGTACTATCAATAGCTGCACTCAAGTAACAGACACATATTTTCAGAACTTAGCAGGTAGTCCAACTTCCTCGCTTACTTTTCTCCAAGCAATCTCTTGTGCAGTCTCTGTATAAAAATGACGTAGTATCATAGGGCTCTATTTTCTCCCCCATTTCTGATTCAACGTCAGGACGTAAGTGATGTCAGGAGCAGAGTCAAACGCTGATAGGCTTTCGCGACACGCAAATGTATATTCCAACTCCCGCGAATATGCGAATGAGGCAAATTTCGCTTCATTCACGTCGCCTGGCGTGAATTTGAGTCTATTCGCCTCTTTGCATTGACATTGTATGTAATCTCACCGTGAGAAAAGTTCAATTTGCTTTTGGTGGGAACACACCATAAGGGGAATCCAGCATTAAACAGATCTTGCCGCCTGAGGGCTGGCCTTCCCACTGTGTCGGCGTGGAAACTCCTGTTGCTGTTGAGCTTCTGGATCAGCGTGGAGACACATAGCAGGTGGAGTGGCAGCAGAAATGACAGCAAGAGAGAGAGAAAGAGAGAGACAGAGAGATGAGGCAGTGTAGAAGAATGTGATCATTTTCTCACCGCAGACTAAAGTGGTCCTGGGAATCATCAACAACAGGAGCCTTGGTGTTTGTTCCTATTTCTGTATGAGTATGGTGCACTAGAGAATGATACCTGGATATGGGGCTGTTTACAGATTGGTTATTGCAGGAAGCTGAGTAGAATTTTAAACCACACATTATCCCCTTTCATCACTCCTACCTAAATTCTCAGCTTTACCTCCGAGTCGAGACAGCTTAACGGCAACCATAGCAACACATGCAAACACAGAGAAGTGGCTCTTTCTGCCAAGGCCCACGGTGTGACCAGTCGCAAATGTTAGCCTGAAGCACAAAGCCAGACAGACTGCCTCCTGAAAAGATAAACAAATATAGGAATAATACAAATGTGTGACAAGATGGAAGCAGAATTGTGAGATGAGGGGGGGGAAATGCTATACTGCTATAGTACTTCTAATGTTCCTTCACCAAAGGTATTACCACAGAGACAGAACTCAAGCACCTCCCTTTGTAGGGGGCGCAGATATAAAGGGGAGATAGTACTCATTTTCCTCCCATAACAACAGAAGTTCATATAATCATCTCCCCAGCTCTTTCCCTCCTGACGGCTATGTGATATGGCTGCTGGCGTTGGTAAATGTGGGAGGACCAGGAATGTGTGTGGCTGGCCGATAAGGCTGCTGTAAAATTTAATTAGCACAAAGCGATGGTGAGAATGACTTCATTTCTCACTGCATTATTAACTAGAGTACTATGTAAGAGCCTAGTCTCAATCAATGTACATAACGGGCTCATGAAAGAAAGGGATGGAGAAAGGGAGAGACAAAGAAAGAGAGATGGGGACAGAGGAAGAAAACAATGACACATTAGAGATTCGAAAGTCCTATAAAAACTGATGTGTATCTAAACTAAATCCCTGATAAATCTTCCAACTTTTTGGCCCTTGGCTTTTCTGGCTCTGACCCCTGCACATAGGGTACGTATCAAGGCAGCACGAAGACGAGACAGTATACACGTGAAAAGAAAAGACGTGGAGGATCTCAGAAGCCAGCTGAATAGCAATCCTACATTAGCAGCTTCACCTACTGTTTGGGGCTTGAGCTGGTGTGAATGGGCTGATTAGGGTCCTTGGCTTGACATGCTGAACAGCACTTCCTATTTCACGATCCACAGCCTTTATTACAGCCCAGCTTCCTCATAATCCAGCTAAAAGTGGATATCTGAGAAGCCTGATCGGCTTAGGACTTGGCTAAAAACGTGGGAGCAACATGGAGCAGAGTGCAGAGGTGTTTGTTATCTGTTTTCTATTTAGGACTAAGTGGGCACAGTTGAGCTCAGTGTCTGTACGTGTGTGTGTTTGTGCATGCATGTGTGTCCTCTCTACTCTCATCCATTACACTGACCTCTCCAACCAGTCAATTGAATATACAGCACACTTTCTCATTTCCTTACATTTTGGACTGGGCATGGATTACAGAGATTACAATTTTAAGAATAAGGGTATATTTGCTAGAGGTTGCCCAGCATAGGCTAATACAGTCATTATTAGTTTTAACACAACTCGATATGTGTGTGCATCAAAATTTAACACGTTTCATTGAAAATGGCCTCTGAATCTTCAGGAGGCAGGAGCTCTATGACAGCAGTATCATAGTGGGAGCCATTAAAGTGGGAGCCATTAAAAGCCATTTTTCATTATCTATGTCCTCGCCTCTAAGGCAACAGAACGAGTAAACAGCATCATGATCACACTGAGTGGCATGTCACATGGAAAACCATAATCTATAACCAAAAGTGTGTCTGTATTACACATTGCACATGGTATCTTTGCAAATAAATGCCATTTAGTTATCCCAGGATAGACACTAGGTGCTGCTTCCAGGCTTGTGCCTGGCTAGTAGAATAAATCTGGGACAATTAATCACCAGCTACTTGAGAAGAGCTGCTAAGTGACCAACAGATCAGACTGTATTGTACTGGCTAGCTTCCATGCATGACTGAGTGTAACTGTGTAAGCAGGGCATTCTAGGAGAAGAGCATTGTTCTCAGCAAAACTTGAATAAAAAGGTTTAAAAAAAAAATTCCTTCATTGCTCTCTACATCCCTCAATTACTATTCTCACAGCACAGGCTAAACCTAATTACACTAGCCACTTTGTTAAGGTGCCCTCTTGCTCCATCTGTTCAATGCACGTGTGCACAGGCTGAAACATGCGCGTGCACACACACACACACACACACACACACACACACACACACACACACACACACACACACACACACACACACACCAAGTGCAGCACTTCAGACAGACAGACAAAGACAGGTCAAGGTACACTTTCCCATCTGGATGTGCCTTTGTCTACGAGAACAGTTAAACATCTCAACCACCAATCAAGTGTGGCGATAAGAGAGACACTGTGACTCCGAGTGGCCGGATGATTGTGGACATGAATACAGAGAGCAGTACACCTGTCCAAGTCTCAGACACAGCTGATGCCCCGACCCAGGAGCGGCCTTTGACCTTCTGCCTGCACATCATTAAAACACGGGGCTTAAGCAGACAATTTCTATGCATGTATGCATGAGTGTGTGTGTGTGAAAGTGGGAGAGTGAACACTTGATGTTCAGGAACAGAAGCTCTTTGGCAATAATCTGTCACTTTAATGAAAAATGCACGGACCATATGTGATGTGTGGATGATATATTATGACCAAATGCAGATAAATCAGCAACTTCTACAGTTACACTTTTGAAACGGTGACGTGTAACATCAATTCAAATAGATCTAGTGAGGACAGAGTCTGAGCTTCTCTTTTTGTCTTGAGTTCACTGAAATGATTTAATAACACCTTAGTTTTGTCACCCCTTAGCTTATGTCATGTCTGGGGAAAAGCAGCAAGGCAAGGGAGGAGATAAAACAAAGACAAAACAAAGTCAAAAAGTAAAGAGTAGACTGAGGAACTTGAGGAAGGATGGGAAGCTTTCTCCCATAATTGACATTGATATGAAGAGACAGAAATGCGAAAGAGGAATGAGAAAGCACACATGCAATCTGCAGGATACAGTAGCCTGCAGTGAAATCCACATATCACAGTCTATAAGAGGCCCAATCAAAAAGGCAAGCATCTAACATCAGATTCCACTAGAGTATCCCAGCCTCAGGAAGCTACAGTGACTGACTCTCACTGCTAGTTTTTCCACAAATGTCTCACATGCGAGCACACAGAGATAGAAGGAAACAAACCTCCTTTTCTATCCTACTTTTTTGACTTTCATTTCAACTTCACACTCTCGCCAGTTTTGTCTTAATGATTTTCTGCAGCGCAACCTCTAAAAGACATCGTGGGTTGAGTCTCAAATTAAGCCTATTAGTCATCTCCTTCTACCATTCTCACCTATACCCAAACCATTAAAAGTCTGCAGTGAATAGCAGCCTGCTTGAACCAAGGATTCAACACTATATACAGACACATAAATTCAGCAAAAAGGGTCATAAAGTTGACTCTGCAAATACATAGCACACAACATCTCCAATGACTAGAGGCTTGATTTTAGAGTGAAAACCTTAATGCTTTCAAGTGCAAGTAAGGGAAAAATAACTCCATTTAAGGAAAAGTGGTTCACAGACTTTGTGAAGTGACCTTTACATCAATTTCAAGCTCTAGTTCAGAGTTATACCACACATGATAATTGTTAGGTCGGGTTTCACTAAAGACATCAGAACTAATTGCTCCTAAAGACAGACATTTACTTCTTCGTAAATGTTCCTCCCCACACTCTCTCCATAATGGATCATTCCTGGACAAGGGCATTATAGCACGCACATACACTCGTAACGCACCTCTGGATTGTGCTGTGTTACACACCCTTCTTGCTCTCTGTCAAGTGTAGTTATGGGATTCCCCTCAACATTTACATGCACACACCAGCTTGGGAGTCAGTGAGGCTGAAATGACCAGACAGTGCCTGGAGAGATGTTTTCAGGAGGACACAGTTAAAAAGCTATGGATGCTTTATAGATTCAATTTGCAGATTCAAGTCTCTTACACCTGTGTGGCTAACCACCATCGATCCATCATTCTGTGGAGCCCAATCCAATTTAGAGTGTTTGAGGAGCCCCAGAGCCCCGCAGCCTTATCCTAACCCAGGCCACAGCCACCACAAAGCCTGCTTACCTTCATCCCCTGAAGTCTGCGGGTGTGTCTATGTACTTTTATGTGTACGTGTGTATTTGTGCTGAGGGAGACAGCAGACCAAGTTAAACACCTTAGCTGCTGGCTCATGTTAACGTGTGCTGAGCCAATTTAGAGGTAGGGGAGGAGAGGTGAGACAGAGGAAGCTGAGAAAAATGCAGGGAACCCAGGCCAGGACCCTAACTCAAACCAAAGCATACAAAGGGAGGAGAGCAGGAGAGAAGAGGGGGGGCAAAAGAAAAGAAGGGGAGGGAACAATGTGCGCTCTTTGATGTGCAGCAAACAGTGGAGTAGACTGCAAGGGATATTTGAATGCTACTTTCTATTGCGTGGCAATCACTATCATGACTACGAAAAAGCACTATAGACGTAATCAAACTCCTCCACAGTCTCATCAAAGTCTTGTGATGGGAAGCACAATCTATCGGCCACCGGATTTTGTTTCTGCAGACAACAGACTGGTGCACTTGAGTCTCCCTTGGTGCAAAAGCTTAATGGCACCATGCATGTTCAGAGTGACCATTCAAATCTCTCCCCTTCACCACTAATTACAGTATCTTCCGGTGCAGATGTTTCTCTTTCCTGCGCCACTGGACTGTAGCAACACCCCTGAGATCAATTATTAAAGGGTATTTAAAACTGTGGGAAAAGGAGGTGGTAGGGTGGCGTGAAAGTGAAAGCAGCTGTTTAAGTGCTTGTGCCGCAGACTAACCTTCATCACCTCCCAACTAAACAGACAGCATCCTGTGGGTTTCACTCACTCCAGTGACTAAACCCAGGGCAATTAAGGCCTGGATCTCCGTAGGAGAGAAAGAGAAGGAAAATGGGAGAGAAGGGGTGAGACAGGAGAAGTGGAAAGACTCCATACCAATAACAGGCAATTATGTTTGGGGAGGGCCATTGTCAGGCCATGAGAGTATAGAAGAAGACAGCGGGGATATGGGATGGTAGGGAAATGAGGAGGAGTGTTATTTAGGAGGCAGATGGCAGAGAGGGGAAAATTAAGATGAATGGGCACTGAGAGGGCTGAGCTGGTGCTGGGGCTGGGCAGGGAAAAGTAATTAGCTGTGTTTGCTCTGGGAGGCTGGCAGTGAGTATGATGCCTGCAGTGACAGGCTAAAGCCTTGAGCTGTCAGAAGCTGCCAGCAGGGGGCAGCTGGACCAGCAACCTTCCAGGACCTTCTTACCTGCACAGTACAACACACCATGGGGTCTTTTCACAACATGGACACTAAGCAGCAGCTCCTTTACGGACTGTAATTTCTTTTTACTCTAATCCCCTGTTAATACAGCATAACTCTGGCTTGTTCTCTCTTATACATACCAACTGTGTCTCACACTCACAGACAGACAAACGGCATCTAAGTCCAATTTTTTTTTCCTCCCACATTATTCCTTAGTTTCACCCTTACCAACTAGCTCTGTCTTTCTTCCTCACACCATTTCTCTCCATTTCTTATGTTACAGCCACCTCTATCTGTCTCTTTCCTCCCACCCTGTATATCCGCCTCCCCCTCGTCCCTTTCCAATCTAATTTCAGATAAGTCGTAGCAGAACAACAGAGCAAGGCCCTTTATCATTGCCATCAATGATGTGGGTGGATTGAGCGTGAATAATTTTATTCATGTGTGCCTGTACCCAGCCCACTGGGGTTACAATTACAAGTAATAAGAGGTAATAGGGTTACAGCGTAATTTTTTTAAGTGCCTCAGTTATGGTTGTAGAAAGCCTTTAATAAGAGAAGAAAGCAGCTGTTTATTTTAACAACTGCTAAAAGCACAATATCTGTTCACAACAATGAATAATATAGGACAATTTAATTTGGTATAATTAGTATACCATACAATCTTTACTCACAGAAAGTCATACATTTAGACACACATATCACTGCCCCTATACATTAAAATATTAATGGCTTTCATTCATTAAAATATTAACAATGACTTTCTAAATGATAACACTGAACTCTTGAAGTGCTCTAAGCTACAAGTGGCTTACAATCAATTTGTACCACAGCATTTATTCTATATGTTTGATATTGGTGCACATGCCTCAGCGCACTTCAGAAAGGTACAGTATTGGTCAGAAGTGAGAAATTCAACACAAAACAAAATGTTATTCTCTCCACAAACTCCTGGGACCCTTGACTCATATATTGGTGTGTAAAAGACACCTTGAGCTTCCTTTAGATAAGATTTTAAAAATGGGAAAGATCCCGACTGCACTCAAAAGCATAGAGTTGAACTCATGCTACAGTTACTGAACAATTTAAGAACCTTATCAAACTGAGCCGCCAGAACAGCCCACACACTGCTTTCAAAGAATCTCAACCCTGCTTCTCTCATAGTCTGCACATTGCACTGCCTCTGACTGTTTTAGCAATGGCTTTTCACACTTTCAGAAGGCACACACAAGGTCGCAAAAAGGCAAAGGGACAACTGAAAAGGTCACTGGACACACAAAAAGGCAGGACATATGAACTGTCAAAGGAAATTTGCATTGCATGCAAGAGATGTTTAAGACTGATTTCCAACAGCAGATAAAGGACAGAGCTGAGCATGCTTGAGGCTTTAGCTTTGTGGGTTTTTTATTTTTTGCTTTACCATGGTTAACAGGCCTGAGAACCTGGCGGAAGGAGCTGGGACTGATCGTCTGCTGCTGGTTATCTGTAAGGAGGGCAAATGCCAACACATACAGTGTTGTGAGGGATCAAAAAGATCATGAGGAGGCATTCATAAGATGAAGAACAGCGGTGAAGAGAAGTTCACTAACATGAAATACTGTGTTTAAGAGCACAGCTGTCAATTGCCCCTAAAGTTTAACGGGCAATCCATTCAAAATATACACAGATTTCGTCTTGGATTCACAACATGGGTTTGTTCTTTCAATTTTTCAATTCCTGGATTTAGATTTAAGACCTTGCCTTTTACTGAGTTCCAGACATCAAACAGTTGTACTAATGTTGTCAGGCTAAGGATTTTCTGGCATTGTGTTACTAACAAGCATGTGTGCAAACAACAAACTAGTGTATTTTGCAAGTGGCTAAGAATGAGAGTGCATGGAGCTAAGGCATGAGAACCCAAGGATTCATTCAATTCACTCAGCTTTTAAAAACAAAACAAGAAACAATATGCACCCAGCTGGCAGGTTAGGACCAGAATTTTTTGGCATTTGTTTGGGATCTATCTGAAATCAGAACTTTGTCCACAGTTTTTGACAATATGGGTACTAAGTTTTATGTGTGTGCATCTTTGTTTGTGTATAAATGTAGGTAAAGGATATAAGACTCACCTCTGGGTCTTGGCGCTCTCTTCCTGCGGTCTCTGAATGCAGCTCCTGACTGTAGGGCTTCCAGCAAACTATCCATCACACCTGTCTCATCGTTCTCTGAAAAACCCAAGAAGAAAAAGAATGAGGGGGTGTTGGAGGACAGAGGAGAGGTAAAGAAACAAAATCAGATAAAGTGCAGTTTCTTTTAGTGGCGAGGTTTGCCACACAGATTCAAAGAATTTGGAACTTCCACTTCCACTATATAAACACATAACATGTCATATAAAAAACCATGCACCTACTATATCATATGTGTTGTATACTATAGGCCAGTCTTTCCCAAACTTAGGGTCACAAACCCGTTTTTATTGGGTCGCTAATTGGCAGAGTAAAATGCATAATAATGCTATGATATGTGAATTTATACACTGGTCTGTTCAACTCAAATGCTGTGTGCCACGCATGTACTCATAGAATGAGTTACATCCAGTAACGTTTTTTTTGTTTTGCTACGCTGGTCTGTTCAGCTCAGATGCTGTGTGCGGGGGCTGTTTAACCCCCCTCTCACAAACCTGGACCTGAAAACGTGTTTGTGCTCTCTGACTGAGGTAACGTGGAGTGTTAGCTGTGATTGCTGACGTTATCTTGCTAGCCATGATTGCCATTCCAACATTCTGTCTCTGACTCGCCGGCTTGTCCTTTATGTGGATTAGGCAACAAAGTGCATTTATTCAACATTGTTTTGACGGTGGAAGAGTCAGTAATGTGTGTGTTACATATGTATTAACCTAGTTAGTGTGTATGTGTGTTAGTTTCCATCCCAGACACATGTAAGAAATTCTGTGTGTGTGTGTGTGTGTGACTAATGTGGTGGGGACAAGTAAGGGGTGGTTTTTAATGATAATATCCTCTCTGTCTCATTGAAGGCATTCATGGTTTGTTGTGATCTTTAATAGTAGTTTATAAATGTAGATGTTATCGCAATTGTAAGTTTGGGTCCCGGGGAGAAACCAAATTTCTCTTTTGGGTCTCAAGGTGAAAAAGTTTGGGAACCCCTACTTTAGGCTAAGGCCCCATAGTAAAGTCAAGTGCTGCACAAATTGGCAGGCTCTTGTAGAAAACCTGCTGTACGTTGCATTGTAGTATTGAAGCTAAAAAATCATGAATGCAGATATATTGCAGAAAGGGAAAAGCTTTGCTGATATGACATGTAAATCATGCCCTGTGTTGGTACAGCTAAAAACTCAGCCCTGACACCCGAGGCAGAATGATGGACCTGGCTAGTGATTTGCAGTGAAAACATCCTCCAGTGAATGGGAAGGAAAATACATAGCAGGTATATGGGAATGTTCAGGGAGAACACACACTGTCAATAAAAAGTTTACACTGTGGTCATGCAAATGTAAATGTGTGTGGGTGTTTTCTTTTGAACACTGCGTCCGTGTTTGCAATGATAATCCTTGTCCTTGTCAAACGCCATGCAGATGTGAAGGACTGTTTGCCACTGAACTCTGGTCTATTACAGAGGTACATTTCCACTACTGACGCGCTGGCATTAAAAGCTTAACGCTACAATGCAACCACAGTGGTGGTTTTATTACATTTGACTGCTGGATGCCATTCACATGTTGTCTATCAGTCTCAGTTTGTTGACTAGTTTAGTGCCCTTCATATTATATTAGTTAGGGGAAAAAATGCTTTAGTATAGATGTTGAAAAAGAAAGAAAAATAAATGTGAAATGTGTAAAAAAACTGCAACATGACATTAACACAAAGCTTGTGATTCTTTAAAAAGAATAATGATAAAAACCCCCACTAATTTTAGTGGGGGTATTTAATCATTATTTTATGACAAACTTTCCATGCAACAGTGTGCAAGTGCCTCTTGGCGAGTGCAGGCATGCCACACACACTAGCTCAAGTCTGATCTGTGCAGCCTTCTGGTGTGCGCCACAGCTGGTCTGGGGACTGATTTGAAAGTGAGACACATTTGTGTGGTCACTACTCCCTACTGTCTTCAGTTCTAATGGTTCTGTTGTATTTCAAACCACTGATTAAATCACAAATACATTTACTGCAATTCATACTGTATTAAACTCATAAAAATAAAAAAAACTTAAAATTATATGCCAAATCATTTTCACCAAGTAAAACAGGTTAATATTTGCCTTTTTCAAATTTTCTATTATCATTGTTATCTTTTGTACAGAGAATAGCTGTAATTTAAGGGAAACCAACAGCTTTAAAAGAATAGCAAATTAAACTTGAACTTTAAACAGAATGTCAGCAATATTCGGCAATTTGCTGACACTACTGATGAAGATAAATGTGCACTCTCGTTAATATCTGGTACCTCCATAGTTAATTTTCCTCAGCACCAGGCCCACACTTTCCTACAGCAATGAAATCAAAAGCTCTACTCTGGATTTTTTGTTTGCTTTCACCAAGCTATATGTCTAGTACTGCTTTCGAACAAAGGATCTGGCCAAAGTCAGGCAGTCCTGTCACCGTGACATGCAATTTAAGGACACCAAACATATACATTGACCCTGAAGCTGCACAACTACTGGCACAGTATTTATAATCACAAATTTCACCTCCACATTTAGTGAAACTGAACTATTGATATAGATATTTTATATGTTCACATAGAATGAAACACTGTGTGCTGTACTTAAGCGTATAACACTGATTCATTAGTGTATGATATGCTAGAAAAGTTGGTACAACTTCACTGGCTTCATAGAGGCCAAGCTGTACCATCAGCCACGGTGTGACTGCTGGGTCCCACCACTGATTTAGTGAAGGGTAGGAGGACATTGCTCTGATTAAGGTTGTGTGTGTTTTTCTCACTCCTTCCATTTGTCTGACAATTCCCTGTGGTACAATAACACACATCGAGAGAAGAAGAAAAAAAATCTAATTCTATGACTTAGACTAGGACTTTGTGATGCTACCAGGCCCTCTACTGAGCCAAAGGTCTTTACATTCTATATAAACACATGGGGCTCTATTTTTGTGGAACTGGGCAGAAGTATAATTTAAAGCACACTTGGGTATGGCAATCACATTTTTGCAATTTTGGTAAACAGGCAAAATTGTAATCCAGAATATCAAAATGCAAACTAGAAATAGGGGCAAAATGAGTGCCTTTTTAGCAGGAGACATATATTGTCAGAAGGTCGAGTTGGGGCAGACTAGAATAATAGCCAATCATTCAAACTGTTACCCGGACATGCCGGCTTCCTTTAAGAGAAGAGAGTCCCAGCGTGAGAAAAAATCAAATAGCAACTAAGTGTTTCTGCCCAGCACACAGTGATTAATTTGGTCTGCTGCTCCAAGACCAGCCTATTGCCAGAATCACAGATTATTACCAAATACACAATTAAAATCTGTTTATCACTAGAAGAAACGACTACAACTGATAACTGTTATAAAAGCTCTAAATAAAATATACAATTCAGATGTGAAAGGCTACAAGTATTCACTTTGTGTCAACATGATCAACACGAACATGTTTGTCATTATCAATTGACACTGATTGATCTTGACATCAAAATATGTAAGATATCCATTCCTGCACTCAAGTGAAATTCAAAAGCCCCTCATGTGAGCACACTAAGCATATGTTTGAGTGTGTAATCGGTTTTAAATATGTACAGACTTAGACAGTGTTGGTCTGTTTCAGAAGCTATCAGTGTGGACTGGGATTGCAGTCAGTGATCAACCTCTGAAGATTGTCACCCCTGTCAGATGCCTATAAGCTCTTCTCCTCATCTCTTAAGACTCTTTCATAAGCCATTAACTGCAACCACTGCAGTCACACTGTGCCATGAGGCCTGCAAACTGAAATTTTCATCTTCTTTCATGCACAGAGTACCACGCAGCACCATGGTGGGTTTTCTGCAAACCTACAAAAGCAGTCAGTCAGCTCCACAGTACATGGTCCCTTTACACCAAACCGTCCTCTAAACTGAAGCTCCTGTATTGAGGGCAGAGGGTCCCCAGGGTGGTGGGCTGTGGTTGTACCCAAACCGCATGCCAAGCTGTGACAAACACACACATACACACACAGTGGATATCTCATGATGGCCCAGTTCCTTGCCTGCCTTCTTCTATGTGTGCATTTGTTGTGCTTTTCATTTGCAACAGTTGCACCACTCCTCTGGCTGATATGTGCCCAGTTCTTCATCATTACGCAGAGCAGAGAGGCAGCACAAATTTCTGAGCAAAACCAACGCTCCTCGACGTCCAAATTTGTCTCTGCTGCCGTGGCAATTCATCACAGGCAGCAAGCTCTACACTTCCCACAACACACAGACACTTACAAAAAAATACAGATAGCACACAGAAAACGCGCAAAAAGGAGCAGATCAATCTATTGCGACCTGCAGTGTGTGCCTTCATGTCTAGTACTCCGTTTGACTCCAACCCACAAGAACATGAAACAGTTTGTGTGCCTCAGGAGGCAAGGGAAAAGAAACCCACTCAGATCTCCCGCCTCAGGAATATATGGGAGCAAAAACATTCCAATTTTACACATCAATCAGAAGCAACTCAGACAGGCCGAGACAGAAAACTACTTTATAGAATGTAGACAAGAGGCGTTTTCAGACAGCCCAACACTGAAAATCGTAACACATATTTATATACTCACACCCACATGTTCACAAAGCTGTGAGAGACAGATCACAGACATGTCACATGGATAGTAATGGAGGAGGACACATGGCAGAGGAATATTAGTCAAGCTAGTAGCTGTGAAATGGGTTTGAAACAGTAATTCAGCTTGTGGAAGCTGGTGTTGAGGATGTGGTGAGAGAATAAAGACTAGTGAGAGGAACGGGACCGTGCAGAGTGGTATCCCAGCTTTGGCAGTAGACTGATTGGTGCTTTGATGTGCACAATTCACCTGCTTCTTTCTATTCTGCTGCATCTGGGATTGGACCTCTCATGACAGATGTGCAATGTGCACAGAGACTTTTTGCTTTAACTTTTCTCAAAAAATGAAGACATTGTCACAAGCCAGTCTAGGCCTGATGTCTATTTAAAGAATTGTAAGAGTGTCTACCTTGTGTTCACATCTTTTTCATTGCGGCTCTACAGTAAGCTCCAAGTTCCACGTATTAGTAGTGAAAGAAAAGCAGGAACTGAGCCAAATGAGCTCTACTGTGACGCATCTAGCTTAACTGTTCTCTTCGTTGGGGGAAAAATAACAAATGTGTGGAAATACGTGGTTAGATGTACAAATGTAGATGTGTAAGTGTACAAGTCAGATCAACAAAAAGATAAAAGCAGAAAGGTGTTTACCACAAAACAAAAGAATCTACTGGGAGTAGAATCAAGACAAAGCTGAACCTCCAACTCTGGGAAAAGGCTATAGTTATCCTCCTGTCTGTAGTGAAACTTCAATCACCATCTATTTAATCAGAGCCCCACATCGGCGTTTTCCATTCTCTGGACATGCTGCCTGTCTGTGTGTCGATGCCTACCCTCTATTCAGACTGGGACTAATGCCTCTCGCCACTTCACTCAACAGGATGTGGCACTTATCATCAGGACAATGACCCGGTTGTAGCAGTGTGTAGCAGAGGTGGGCCAGAGCAAGGCAAGAAATAGGGTCAATTGGGCTGGGATGGAAAAGCTAAGGAGAGAAAATGACATGCCTGAGTACAATGAATGCAGGCCAACCACTGTGTTCCCTTGGACACTTACAAGGCAAACGGTGCAATAAGGCTAGTCAGCCCCCTCTCTCTCTCTATTGAATACCCTCTGTTCCTCTTCTGACACTTTGAGCAGCAAGCAGCCAAGCCATTCACTGGAGGATGAATAGGGATGTATAACTGACAGCCATGCATCATAACCAGCTAATGAATATTGTAATAGGTCACTGTTGATCATCCCCGCAACAGCTGAACAGTCGAGTCTTTGCTAGTGCAAGGAAAGGTTTAGATGTCTTACCAGTGGCACTTTGGCCAAGGAGCACACAATAAAGTAATCAAATAAAACTTGTGATAAACCCATATATGCACAGAGAAACCCCATAAAATGATTATTCACCCATTAGAGCAGTTCCCCACCTGGGGGTTAGGACTCCCACAAGGGGTTGTGTGATGAATCTCAAGGGTTGCAAGCTGCAACCAGGGTAATTCCACTGCATTCTGACAATCTCTTAGGGTGTTTTCATGTCTATAGTTCGTTTGCTAACTATAGGCATTCGTATAGTTCGTTCGTTTGTTATCTGATTCTGGTCCAAATCAGTTGATGAATTTGTAAACTTGGAACGTTTTTCTTTTCATACAGAGAAAAGTCCAAGCGAACCAAAAAAGCATAACTACAAACCATATGAGAACATTCACTCCGCTTATTGGTCAGATGTGTCTGGGCGATAAATACAGGAAGAAGGTCCTATGTTCTGGACTAGTCGATATTTCTGTTAGAGAAACATTGCTGGTTCGTTCTCCAGCTAGCTGCTGCTACTAGAAACAGTTTGCGTGCTCTGCCACATCCCAGAATGCAATGCACATCTGGCTACAGGAGCCATTTAGCTCAAACTTGCGGAGTACACCTGGTAGTTGGGTTGGATCGAGGTCAGGTCACGTTCCCACAACAAAACAAAGCATTTGGAACAAGACCGCGACCACCTCCTCTAAAAGGATCTCGGTGCAGTTGTTTTGGTTTGCACGCGATTTTACCATTTATAGTTTCTATGCTCTATTGCAGGATGTTCTGGTAGTACAAAGTCTGGGTAAAATGGATTTCAAATAGGAATCAGAATAGTGATGGGCAAATGACACTATAAAGGGGGGGGTCAGCAATCTTAGTCAGTCAAAGAAAAGCTGATCAGTCCACCATGACTGATGAATAAGGCCAGAAGTGCCATTTGTACACCCCTATACACTGTAGTAGCCAACAACTAAAAATGATAGCTATTTAATATAAACGGGAAGAAATTGGGATTCAATTTCATTTAACTGATGTAATCTTTTGTTTAAAATGCATTGTGAATAATAGTGATAAAAAAAAAATGTATATACAGTTAAATTTCTCTGATATTTTTGTCTGCCTGCTGGAGGTGTAAATAGGCAATTGTTTGTTAACATGTTAGCTGTAAGAACTGTTTATGGTGAAACTATGTCAAGTCTTTGGGTTTCTCAGTTTGTTGTTGTGTTCTTCTGCCCCCTTGTGGCCCCAAGATATAAGCAGGTCTAGAGGATGGTAAAGCAAGGCAACATTATAACATTAAAACCCCACAAACAATAAACAACAGTTTTAAGAAAAACTAATATCCTGATTTGCACTACCAACTAGTGGTGACAACATGCTTTTTCCACACACTGATTCAGCAATGATGTACTGTGGCACTATAGTACAATGCTACAACACAGCTGGGCTCAAAAGAAACAGACTTTTGAACAAGGTTGAACATAATATTAGGACTTTGTTAGCCTAGTTGCCACAGCAACACAGGAAACCAGCCCACTGTCCAGTGGGATCTACAGTAGCATGCACCAGTGCAATCCCAACCAAATTGTCAGTTGATTATAACAGTATAAGTATGAGGAACAGAATAGTGTAAAACAAAAACGAACTATGTGAGCACCACTATAATACTACTGCATGATACAGAGGCATTACATTGCCTACAGTGTCAAAGAAATATCTCATGGGAATATGCAGTATCTCATACAAGCTCCCGCTTCGCAAAAAGATTTTATTTATCTTTCTTTGTTATGCCCCTCCTATGCTTTTAGCATCTTTGCATGCAGGGTTGCATCTCTATCTGTTCTTCTATTTGACGTCTTAATAGTTCATCGCTTGTAGCCATGTAGGGAATGTTATATAAAGCTCTGATGTGTAATTTGTCGCTCCACAAACATTCCCGCTCCCGGCCTACCCTGGGAGTTAATGCAGCAGATTTGTCACACACAAGCCAGGCACAGCTACCGGAGGAGGGGAAAAAACACCTATTCAATCTGAATTTCAATCTCCATAGGGCTCTATGCAAATGCATGCAAGCTGATGCTCCTGCTCTCTCAGAGTGAACACACAGTGCAGATGACAAAACCAGGCAGCATAGTATGGTGTAGGTAGAAGCCCAGTCTATGGCAAGTACAAGAGACGAAGGAAAATGAGAAAGAAACTGGGAGAACCTCACATTTCGGGAATACATAAGTAGGCAAAGACAAAATCTAACTAAATGCAGATACCTGTAGCAGGTATAGAAGCTGAAATGCATTTTGATCATTTCCTCCAGGAAACCCTCCCCCTTCCTTCCCCCGTCTCTCATTGCTATGCCCTTCAGCATAATGTGGATATGCAGCCTCTCTGGGGCTTTTTAGGGAATTGATGGATAATCAGATGATTACACAGAAAATCTCCATTGAGGACAATCCTCCCTGACAAACAAAGAGAAAGCTCTTTAGTTAATAAATAGGCTGAGAGAGAGAGAGAGAGAGAGAGAGAGAGAGAGAGAGAGAGAGAGAGAGAGAGAGAGAGAAAATCCTGTCCTGGGTTGGCAGCACAATGCCAAATCTCTATCACATATTCATTTCATCCCAACAATCTGTGTGCATGTGTGTGTGTGTCATACATTGCCAGAAACATCACTTCTTGGGGATGTCACTGAGTTTGCCTTTAGCTTTATCTTAATTTGAGCGTATCTAAATAAATTTCAAGCTCTAGGCATATTTGTATAAGCCTTTCTGACAAATTTGGCTTAAGTTTATTCTATTCTCTGATTTTCTTATTTCTGAACTACTTTTCTGACATAGAAAAGTTTGCAGTGAAACACAACTCGACACACAAGCACAGTGGAAAGAAGTCCAAGCTGTCAATCTGAGCAATTTACAAGTCATTCAAATTCACTTAAGGACACAAATATACACTGCCACTAAAAGTATTTGAGTCCCTTTTACTGGTTTACAACACTGAAACAAAGTGGATGTACTGTAATTATTTGTTCTCTGACACAGATAAACAGAAAAATGATTTTTATGCCAAAGTGAAGTATTCACCCCTTTTAATCCAGTATTTAGAAGAGCAATTGCAGCTTTGAGTCTATGTTATGTGGACTCTGTTTACTTGCCTGGCATCTGTGAGTGAACACAATCACATCATGGTAGGACTTGAAAATTGCTGTCTGAATTCTAATTTGGCCGCTCCGGGGCATTAACATTGTTGTTTTTATGCCAGTCTTGCTGAAAGCTAAATTGTTTCCCAAGTCGCAGTTCTCTTAAAGAATGTGGCAAATTTCTCTAGATTCTGCTGCCTTCATTTGACCCTCTAGCATCACAAGCTTTCCAGGGCCTTCTGCAGAGAAGCATCCCCACAGCATAATGCTGTCACCATCATGCTTCATGCTGGGGATTGGTGCACTTCCACTCATGTGTGGTGGCTTACAGCAAACATGTTGTTTACTAAGCTGGCAAAAAAGCTCAATTTCAGTCTCTGCAGACCATAGAATTGGCAAAAATGTATTTATAGTCACCGCACATCTCATAAAAAGCAGATTAAACAACAATACAAACTCTGGCTGACACTTGGATATGTTGTCATATTTCAAATATGACTTTTTAGCCTGAATTAATGGCACAGGTAGGAGCACCTTCTCCAGATATGGTGTCTGCCAGTAACTACAGACACCAACCTGTCTACAGAGCCACCCTAATATAAACACAACCCATACAACAATGGCCTATTGGTGGTAGTTAATTTTTTGGGCTTTATCCCTGTTGCTGGTATTTTCAGATAACCACAGCATGACAGAAAGTGAGATACAGTACACACTACTGTACAAACACATAGTGCATAACCTATCCACCAGAATCCTGTTCATTAACTTCAACTGGACATGATCCGTCGTTTGGATGAGCCCAGCACTGTAAAACTTCAGGCTCTCTGTGGCAAATGGTGATAACTGAGGGATGTCCAGACCAGAGTAAAGGGAAAAGGGAGAAGTTTGTATTGTGTTTTAGCCAAAACAGGCCTTGGTTTGGCTTGATGGTATGCCCACAGCAGTACTATGGCCTGAATGTAGCATGGTGGTTCCTCTACTTGTACTCTAAAGTCTACAGGAGTGCTACAGCGGCTGGCATAGTCATGTTAGCTATAGATGCTGGTGCAGGGCTGGGGCTGCCAAGCTCAATTGCTCTGCCAGCCATGGCTTTGGCATTGGAAAGGGGTCTGGAGGCTGCACTGTTGAACAAGTTTCTGGCATCAGTGGTGCTCCAAAGGGGAGGCAAAAAAGAAAAAAACAACTGGCAGTTGGAACCAGATGCTCTGGCATAAGGTAGACATTGCCTCCTTCATAGCTATGTCTGACCCTGCTTGGTAAATAGAGTTATCATTCCAGCTACATTATCCCTGAGGGACACAGCAATGGAGAGTGTAAAAGCACATAACACCTAGCTGAAATATAGGCAAAGTTGAAATCATAGTTCTATCTATCAATACAGGATGCAATCAGTAAAATGATTCATCCAGTGCGAGGGAACATCAAGTGAGACTCAACAACATGTTTCTGATAACAAAATGCCACATTTTCAAAACAAAACCAGATGTCTGCCAGTCCAACTCTGAAACTGTACACAGCCCATCATATTCTTATCGGTAAGAAACATATTGATCATAAAGCCTGAAAACATTTTCACTTCTTCTCAGTAACAGGTAATAGAGTGAGATGTGTTACCTTAAGGGTATGTGTACTCACCAGTTTCTGGGTAAAAGTATCAATCGTGTTATCAAAATTCAGAGCTCAGACAAAATCTGTTATGGACATAGGAAAAGCAGCTACATGTAAGCGGGCGTTTAGACCGAAAGTGTGTTCAAACAACGCACAGGGCTGCGTTGATGGTGGCATGTTGCTACAGGTACCAGTGAGACATTAACCATACATCAGTTTGAAAGGTTATGAGACGACCAAAACTCTGCACAGCCATTTATATGAGAGGATTTCACAACTCTGAAAAGTCATCACGATGACAATTATTATATCTTTCGTCGCAACAATTGCAAGTTAAAAAGTAGAAACACGTCATTACACGAGTGATATACGCTTGCTTAACAGTTGTTAAGCGTAACTATTTGCACAAGCCAGCTGATTTTTTTCTTTAGGCGGATGATTCTTCATGCTACATTTGGCTGCATTTTTATGACAACCAAGCAGCTGAACACCAAACCTTTTGCTTGTGGCCTAGTTCAAGACTTTTGATTTGTCAACATGCCATGTTAAAACTTGATGTAAATATATTAATATCAAATTATACTTAACAATTTATTACCAATTCAACCATCACCCTTTATGGACTGTGGCATAACGCTATGTTCACTCCAAAAAGTGTAACTCACTGGGTGAATTGTGGTTACAGAGGCTGTCCTTCAACCAGTTCTCCTGGGTTAAAAGTCATTTTAGAAATCATCTATCCTGCTAAAGTGTCTTGTAGCAATACATTGAAACGCCTACAACCCTGAGGAATGCTGTCCTGGGCCGACCCTGTGCTCTGACCTCCCAAGAAGAGTCAAGAAAGAGGTGAATTTCTAGACTTGGATCGATAACCAATCAATAATCAAATATTACTGTCAAATTCCATGGTTGAAATGTGCACAGCGCTACAAGTAAAGACCCTTGCCTTGCTAAACTGTCCACCAATCAAGGGAAGGTTACACAATGTGAATGTTTCCTTTGTATGATACAATAACATGGCACAGAGTGTGTTACCTGCACCTAACATGCCTGGTATGTTATAATGTAAGCTTTACATATCTGAGAGACTACATCTGATAGATGAATTGATTGGAAATAATAAAAGTTGAGACTATAATTTTAACTGTGCTGACACAGACAAAGTGACATTTTAAAAAGATCTTTTTTAACATTCTGTTTTATTATCACACAACAGGTAATTTTGTATTCAAATTATTTCCAGAAAACTACTTGTCCATCAATCAAAATACACACAAACGCTTTCTGTGTAGATGTGGGTTTTAATTTTTCAAGAGATTAATACTGAGAAAATAGGTGTCTCCTCTAATCCATTAAAATGGTACTTATGTTTGCTTGATAAATGAGAGTCATTGTCTTTGAATGATCTCTTACACCATTTGACCCTAGATTGATTTAGCACACAGCTCCCTGTAAAGGGCTTAACGATGCAAGAGTTGACGGGCAAAGCAGATTGAACGGTCTCTACCTGCATTGACTTCCAGCAACCTCCTCTTCTTCTGCTGTCTCTCTTGCTTTTCACGCTCCGCCTTCTCCTTTGCCACCCGTGCTCTCCTCTGTTTCTCCTCTGACTCCCTCTGCCTCAGGTTCTCCTTCAGTGCTTGCTGTGGGGGGAAGGGAGCAAAAGACAGAAAGAAAGAGAAAACAAGACGGAGTGTTAAGTGGGGTTAATTACAGTAGTGTAGAGCCTGTCAAAGGCAGGCAGCTGTCGCACCACACAGACATCTTTATCAGGCACCATTAAAGTCAGATGAAGCTTCTAAGGTGCACTGCCACCCTGGTCTTGCCAGACACAGAACTATTTCACACCAGGGACATCAGTCACTGTAGATCCATAAGAGTGATGGGACAATGACCTAAAGACATGAACAGAAGTTGCCAGTCTTTTCAAAAACATTAATAAAAATCCTATTTTTAGAGATTATTAAGGCTCTCTTAATATTTTGCTTGTTCTCTTTAGTTTTTCTCTTTACAATCTATTTCAGAGCCTTAAAACATCCCCCGTAGCATCACCTTCCAAAATAAAACAAAGAGTTGGGAAATTTATTCCCATGTGTTTAAAAAAACAGGATACAACACAGTATAAAATGCATGGAGCATGAAACTGCACAAACATACAAGTTTCAAACCATTGTGTGTGTGTGTGTGTGTGCGTGTACAGTATGTGTTAGGGTCAGTAAGAAGTCACCTAGTGGCTACTGTGTGAGCTTTTCAGTTAACAGCAGGTGAGCTCAATAGCAATGGCTAAGAGCAACACAATTCAACTGGAACAGGCTGTACAGTAGGTGCTGAGATGAACACAGCTTACAGGTGCTGATGTGTGGGCAGATGTTGAGGTCTACCACACTACCTGCGGATCAACTGTAAACAAAAACCCACATTTAAAACCACCTGAATTTGACAGAATCTGACTACATGACACCAAGTCGACTGCTAGCTTTGATTTAAATTATAATTATATATAATAATTAGGCAACTTTCCTGCATTTAAACCTGGAATTTAATTAGCAGATCAAAATGTTTTTACAGTTACACAAGTACACGTATAAATCATAAATAAAGCATAAATAATATGCCTTGATGCTGATGTTAGGTTTTCATCTCATTATTCTGACTGGAATGAAAAAATATTCTAATTTTACAATATAGTAAATAATAAGATGTCAGATATGTATGTAGGGTTCCATTTCTCTTTTCCGGGGATAATGTAGTTTGACTCAAATGGTGTTCCATAAAGGAATAGGAACTCCTACTGTACTTCTTTCAGGAAATGCTGATGACGCCAATTCCAATCAGAGTAGTAATCATTCATTTTTTTTATTTTGTCAGGCCTCTCTGTTTGTAGAGCACAACAATAAAATGTGTGAAAACTGAATAAGTGCATTTCAACCACAGACACCAAGTTCCAGTTTTAGTTTCTGGGCCATAGTCCCGTCTCCTAAATTTATTACATTCTGATTTGGGTGGAGCTTGTTGCATGTCATTCACTGTTCAAATACAAATCTTGAGACTGGGCTTGTACGGCATTCATTGAGACTGCAGGCAAGCACCAGTGGTTGCTATTTGGTCCTGGGACAGGAATGTCTTTTAATATTATTGACATTTGCACAACCCAACTCCTAAACTTGTCAAAAAATGTCGTTAATTCCATTCTGCCTGTCTATGAAGACTTATTTTATAGGTATACTATCTACTGTACATCAACCACTGCGGATACGGACTCTATAATCCGTGTGCCAAAGGGTTTTTAAACTCATACAATGATGACAATCGCTCAACAATGCCAGAGCCAAGTGACAGACTCCATGTGATTTAACAGAGTGCTAGCATGATTGCCATCCAGATCAATAGCCAGTCACTTAAAGCAAGAGAGTCTGGGCTTTTATCAAACACCCAACTCCTCCTCCACCTCTTTGTCTCCATTTCTCTTGTGTTATTCACACAGTCCAGCTTGACAGGCAGGTCAGTGGGAGAATAGTAATGCCAAACATTAATGGATGCACACAAAAAACACACACTATCAGAACTGTGTAGTATATGGAACAATAAAGAGGGGCAGCCACTTACTGAAGCCCACTGACAGCCTCTTATTAAGCTTACACACAAGTGACCATTGTTGGAAATGATATAGTCAACTTGAATTCAAAACAAATCAGTGTAGTCGATTCAGCATCAACAAGCCACTTGAAATATAGAGAAACTGCAACTCAAACACTCTGTGAACTACTAATAGTAGGGGTATAACAGTAGACAATATTCACAGTGTGATACGGCTCCATCACTCTTAGCATATGCTTGAGTCCAGTGTTCTCTATGGCCAAGTATGACTGCATATGAGCAGTCAAAAACACTCCTATGGTGTATCCTATCCTACAGATGATCTACGTCTGCACATTGTGACCTTGATGTTCCACTGGAAAAAAATCGTTTTTTTCTTATTTAACCAGAACACAAGGAGATTGTGGTTTGTTGGCAGCTTAGCAGACATGTATACTTTAAACAACATTCAAACTCACTCACATATAAAGACAAAGGCAGCTAACGACACTGATGTGTACCACTCAGCAGGTTTATAGAAATTCAGGAGAAGGAGGAAGAGAAGGGGGAGATGAATACCAAATGGCTGAGCCACACTAAAGCTGTTCAGAAATCTATTTTTAAACTATTCTTAAATGAAACCAACTCCTCCACCAAATTAACTTTGATTTGATGGAATGAAACCGTCGGTTGCTCATGGCAACCACTGATTCACAAATGACTATATTCTTAATGGGCATCCAATCTGGGAAATTGCAGGCAGAGAGAATGAGGAAAAAGAAAAGGGAAGGACACGAGAACTGACAGATAATACATTTTCAATAAGGAACAATTAAGTGATCCCAGGTTACAAGTGGCAGCTGTGATGGGTGCCTAATGTGAACTTAGTCAAAACTCTGACACTCCTTCCTCTCTTCACTATCAAGCGGCTCTCCCATTAAAAGGTAAAATCCCGTTACTAAAACAGAATGCAAACATACTTGCACTATAACAACCAGAGCTGTCACTACACTCAACCCAAACGATTTCATACAGACAGAAACTTGTAATTCAAATGACAACAACAATAATACAGACCGTCTAAGTTTGATTCATGGTTTTACGTCATTTCATTAAACAAGTCTACAGCCATGTTAGCGGCTTTGTGAAGCTATCATTTGGCACAGTGGTGCTTTAAAAATGATAATGTCAGCATGCTTAACATGCTCACAATGACAATGATGTTAGCATGCTGATGTTTAGCAGGTATAATGTTTACCATGTTCACAATTGATCAAAGGTCAGGGGATCAAAGGGTGGACTGACCAACTGACCAACCAACCAACCCACATTGCCATTCCTAGACCCATGCCACTAGTATGGCTAAAATTGAATGGCAGATGGTTTCAATAAGATGGCTATGCAGATTCACAGAGGAAGTCTGTAGAGGCAAGATTACATCTCATTTAAAAATGGACCCTTTACTGCTGCCAGCAGCCCAGGAAAACAATGATTAGTCAATAACGGGTCAATACAACAAGTGGGCCTGTTTAAGAGAGGATCACTCTTAAACTTCACAAAGAGAATCAAACAGGAAAAAGAGCAGCTAAAGAACCTTACATCAAAACATCCTGGTTAAAACAAAAATTGATGATCACAGCCTGTACAAAAAGGCCATGCTGTCTTCTTAAATCACAGAACCAATTAGCAACATAAGAATAATAAAAGAAAAAAAAGAGTAATTAACTGATATGGACATTAACTGAGTACAGTAACTTAAAAAGTTCATTTTAAGCACAGGCAAGGGAGGTTTAATTTGTTTTTAAATCTCAATTCAACATTGAAGGCAAGACTTATCTAAATATTGAAAAATAAGGAGAACTGAAAGAACATTGATTGAGAATAGTGAAGAAAAGCCTGAAACTATAAAAAGACGAAGAGTCATGTGATTTTTGCCTTGTGACAGAGCATTCCTTTCTACTGTAATGTTGAGCTGAAGGAGAAAAAGAGGTAAAGAGAAAGAGAGTGGGAGAGAGAGAACCAGCTCTCTGAGGAAATTGCCCTCCGCTCTCCTTCATCACTGCAGGTCCGCTTCCCCCTCCTCCTCTCCTGGATGTCCGCCATTAGACACGCTCAATTGGATTCCTGTCAGATGTGCGGCCTCGCCCTGGGTCTCCTTCCCACGGGTGACTGAGCATGCTGTATATGTGTGTGCGCGTACGAGTGTGTGCACGTCTTTGTGTGGGGAAAAAGCTAAGCAGCTTTCCCTATAAAAATTGCCAACACAAAATGACATTCGCACGCAAACAAACATGCACACGCAAAACACATTATGCGAGCAACATACACACATTCAAGGCTTGGTTCGCTGCAGGCAGTGGTCAGCCTGCACCTATTAGCATGGGCCTTGGCACAGCAGGGTAAATGCTGACACAGATTTGACCGAGAGGTTACGTTGCTGAGATTTACTGTATGCCTACGTTCATTGACCTAGCCTTGGCTTCTCCCAAGATATGTCTGTGCGATGTGACCATTTGAACAAATTGCTGAGGGTGTAAGCTGCTTACACCTTGACCTATCACAGGGGAATAAATAGCTACCTTGGGAGTTTTGACCATATAATGCTAGTCGTTATAACACTTGGCTTGTTCACCTTTCACTGGCAGAGTCATTAACTGTTATGTTTGGTAAGAACATAAATGCTGCTGCAAAACTCAAGCCTGAACTATGGAGCTAAAATGAAAGTGAATATAGCTGCAATATGAAATATTACCATGCCAATATTATGTTATATACTCTTCGCATTATTATTGATTGGCATTAAATTACTGCATGGAACATATTGAGGTTGGTATCATTTGCTCTGGGTCTGTTTCATATCTGGACACTGCCGGTGGTGAACTGGGTTGTGGCTATTAAAGTGAAAGAATCAAAGAATCACAGCACAGAGAAGTCCTGGGATCAATAGCACAGGTGGAAAAAAAAAAAAGAAACAAAGGAACAGCCAGGATAAAAGCAAAGCATCTGGGAACATTTTTTTTTCTGACTGTTTGTGTGCTTCTTCAAGCCTGTGAGGACTGTGTAGATACTGTAGTTACTTCAGTCTCAGGTTGGATGCCACATACAGCAGCCAGCATATCAGGATATGTGGCTACTAAGTGTTAGGATGTGAATTTGATCATATAAGAAGGGGAGCAGGCAGGACTAATAAAACATTTTGTGCCTTAAGGTAAAAAGTCGTATATTGTATATGTAGCTTTAAGTAAGGTAGCTCATGTGAAAGCTGGACACTGTTGAACATGGGCCCCAAATCAGACAGGGAAGTCCCTTTTCTTCCAAGATAACAACATATACTCTGTATACTGTACTTGCTATAATGCCTCACAGCTAGTACTTTTATTGGATTTCTACCAATAACACATGCCTGGCTTGTATCTTAGAAACTGATCCTCTATACAGTGACAATAGTTAGGGCATCTAAATATTTATAAAAACACAGTTACTGTGTGTCTCAAAATGTCTACATCAGGCACACATAAGTGTTACTCAGGCAGACAGGGGATTTTAGGAGAGAGCCAAACAACGAAAGAGAGATGCCTGTCTGAATCTATGTTCTTAGTTTCATTTACCAAATTATACCATTTCCAGGGTGGGAAATTAACACCAATCACTAGCCACCAGTCAAGTACTGGATTATAAAAGTGGCTGGTAGATTTCAGACAAAAAATAATGATTTACTATTGAGTGGTTGGTGAATTTCAACATTCATTTGTCAGTGGCTGGACCACTACCACCACAAACGTACAGACAAAGCTTTGGAGTACAAGGAAATGTAACGCATAACTAATGACTGTGCAGGAAAAAAGGCAAAGAGGCATGAAATCCATTTGTGTGTGTGAGGTAGATGTTAAGTTGGGGGCAGGGCAGGAACTTTAGTAGGTTAATTAGCTACTATTATCTATCGCACCCAGTGGCCTGTGCCACTAATCCTGCTGATTAAACACAGTGGGTCTCCACAGCTCACAGCAGCACCAGACTGATAAGGCCACGGAGCTCAGCGATGACATAAATGTCTGGGTGGGACTGGGCTGTATAGAACTGGCACTGTTCTGCTTTCCATTATACCACAGGACACTGAGAAAGAGAAGTTGAGGTTCTGTCTTGATACAGCCACTGAATAAAAATAGTAAAAAAAAGTTTAAAACCATTTCCAAACATCCACTCGAGATTTATGGCAGCTCTTCTCAAACCCAACACAATACTCTAGCTAACAATTCACTTGTCTCGTGCTTTTTGGTATTCAGGGCTGTTAACAACAAAATGCAGCCTTGCCCACAAAATTTCAAAACACCTGACTGGATCAGCTATCAAAGTGAGGTATTTTATTGCATGGACCAATGCCAGACAACTACTAAAGACAACTTATTCATGATTCTTGATGCTGTTAAATGTTTTCTTACATCAGTAATGTTTATAAATGCAGAAGCAGTAAAGTAGGCCAATATTTCCAAATATTATTTGTTGATTTAGACACATTTAGGCTATATCCATTGATGAATTTAAGGGCATCATGAAGAATATGGTGAAGGAGGCACGTGGTTGTTTTTCTTGAGAGGCCATTGTGTTTGAATAGCTGTTCTTTGGTTATATTGTCGATTTTTCTATGTCATGTAGAATTTTGATGTGTTCCCTCTTGTAAAAGAGATATTTTATCTCAATGGGATTTCCTGGTAAAATAAAATAAAAGACACAACAAGCATAAGTCAAAACAACTGATAATTAGGACTTTAAAACGGCATCATGGAACACCAGTACCCATTAACTGGTACTCCAAGATCTCTTCGCTTAATAGGTGTAATTGCTTAATGTATCCTTGTCAGCCAACAATTTAACACATTTCGGGGAAAACAAATGACTTCCTGTAATGTAACATCCCCTTTCAATCAAATGTGAACATTTACAGTAACATTTTTCACTTCTACACAAGTTTTCATGCTTCTTCTATGACAATCTACAGTACAGAATACTCACAGTGAACATGGAACGGAAGTTGCTGAGATCAGTGAACAGCTCCTCCACAGAGGTCTTCTTGGGATCGACAGCAAAGTACTCCAGCACGTTCTGATATAGCGTCTCCATATTGCTGTGCATTATCACCAGCTTGCCATACTGCTCCCGTGCAACCTTGCTGAAGCTGTGAGCGTTGTGGTCAAGGTCAACAACACTTCCATCACACATTAAATGTTAATTAAACATTGCTGCAAGTATACTACTGCCCTAACATGACAGCAGTACAGGAAAAAAAACAGGAAGCATTCAAACTTGTTGCCATCAGGATCTGAAGCTGGAAAACACAAAAAATTTTAACTTCAACCCTCTCCTGTAATTTACTGATAAGTTTACAAAGCACAGCACAGCAAATAATAACATTTCGTTTAACTGTGCTCTCTGCACTGGTTCTGGGCCAAATGCAGCAGCATGCACAGCCTGAATCTGTTATCATTTTTAGGCTGCCTAACCCTAAAAATTTGCTTTTTCCACTGTGTGGACCAACAACATGTCCTTGCACCTTTAATACATACCAAGAATAGCGCCAAGAGCTGGTCATCACAGACATGGATATATGCTACAACATACAGAGATCTACCAAATGTTACTGATTTTACAATTAACTGTACAGTAGTCTGCACAAAAACTGACTAGCATAGAAGATTTAAAAGCATTTAAAGATTCTCCTGGTTAAACCTAACAAAGCAAAGGGCAGCTCTGCTCTGCTATGTTGGTACATTTATGTGTGTGGAAGAGGACAAATAGGTAATGGTTGTGTCAGCATAGAATGGAGAGGTCTCAGTGTCAGAGCAAAGTGAGGGGGAAATCAAAAGCACTAATACACAGCCTGCGTACTGCCGGGGTATACATTTAACCCTAGTGTAAGTCACCACACTCAAAATACTCAATCAATGTAGAAATCTAGCAAGCATGAAAGTTGCTGTTCAAAAATCATTTCATAAGTTATGATGCATGAGAAAATAAAATCTGGGATAGAATCAGTTTGAACCAATCTGTTTATTTTAGTCATTATAATTATCTGTGCAAATCAATGAAAAAAAAAAAAAAAAAGTAAATGTGTCCTTAACAAGCAGTCCTGCTAATGACCCTGACATCCTTGTCTCATGGCAGATAAGAAGCAACAGTGTCTGTGTGGTATCACGATTATGTGGGCCACCTCTCTGGCACCTATTGTGCCTCTTCATTACAGCTCAATTGGTGGACCTATTTGATGTCTGGCCTCAGTTGAATCTGGGTGGGGATGGGACTACCTATTCACAGCTGGCTAAATGCTGTTCAATAGGCACTGCTCCCAGACTGACTTGTCAGTAATATCTTTCCAAGAAAGGAGCTGGGTATCAGAGGCATGAGGAAAGCCTGAGCTGGTGATGGAAAACAAGAGAGAGGGAAAAGAATAGCCGAGAGCCATGGTTGATAAGTATCATGGGGTGCAAAGTATCACTCCTGCTCATGTTCCCCCTCTCCTGACTTCTTCCCTATTCCAGAAAAGGCAGTGGTACACTGCAGCTCATTCTGAAGAATTCATATCACGTAATATGAACCCCACCCCACTTCCATCATATTTCCTTTTCCCATTCTTTGTTTGCTCATTCCCCTTCCATTTCTCTCTGTTCTAATCTGCCCCCTTTACCATCTTAGGTCACATTCAGAAGTGTAACACTGGACCAATAACACACTAAAGCCCGGACCACAACGCCTATCTGAGCAACACTTACAATTAACCTTTTTCTGTCTAAACTAAAAATTAAGTTAAATGAAACATTCTATTATTGATGGCCATTATCATAGGCAAACTCGATGTAGAAAGACAGGGCTGGCTAGTCGTAACACACAGGTAGAGGAAGCCGGCGTGACCCAGTCTTAACTGTATACTCGAGGGGTGCATGAAGTGATAATGGAATTTTCAATGTCACCAATGTGACACTCTAGGCTTCACATGTTTAGGTGGTGACTGTAGATTTCATTGACTGTCGCCAGCAAACTTCATCAGCTGCAGGTGAAGCTGCCATGTGTAAAATTTTAAAGTCATTGTATCATCTTTCAAGAGGCTTCTTCAGGATCAGCAGTGGAGCAGGATAAAAGAGCAAATCCCCTTGCCTTCGACTTTAATCTACCTGGATGACTGGGAATCTTCATAAATATAACTAAGTAATGTTCAGTAATAGTCAGTATTCAATGATGTGAGATACTAGAACAATGGTCCAGCTACTTTGAAGAGCCTGATTATACAAACATGGCTTGTTTTAAAAACACATTTATAGTATAGATTAATAATAAAGGAATCGGGTTCAGAAACAGAAACATTGCAGTGGAGTTTAGTTCATCTAGTTTTTATTTGTTTTGTTTTGGTTTAGTCTTGCAATTTAGGTTTCTTTTGTGCAACAAAATAATTTTAAATCACATACCTAAGCTGTTTAAATGAGTCAGATACATGTTTAATCAATACTGCATCTTATGATGCTCATTTCCAGGTTGTGACCATTAATTAGGCTACCAATCAAAGCTGTAGTGATTCTGTTGTCTCAGCCAACAAAAGTTGACAACGAGTCCCAAAGATATGAGCACAGTGTGGAGTGTGAGGTTCGCATATGGATGGCCTTGGGGTGAATGTGACATCTGAGCAGTGTAACATACAACATTTTGATATATCAATATATCAATATTTGTTGGTGACACAGTATAAGTGAGTGTGTGTCTGGCTGACTTTAAGTTTCTATGGCTGAAATTAGATCCTTGACGTTTAACTTGTGTAACGTTACCTACATTTCATTTTATTAGATGCCTACAGTGAGCTCAGATTTAATTTTCAAATTTGATGGAGTTTTTAATCCGTGTTGCTAAGATAAGACATTTCGTGCAAGGTACCTGGAACTGGAAAGCAAAGTAGAGAAAGACAGAGCTGTCAAATCCATTCTCAGTGAACCTTTCTGTGTTGCACTCAAGTTCTCTGCTAACTACAGCACAAGCCATCAGTGCCCCAGCCCCAAGGCTATTGATCAAAACTACATGAAGGAGGCTAGGTACAGGGTGTATTATTGAACACACACTTACACACCTGGTCTGAGACATGCCTGTCAACCTGATCCACTAGAACTACGTCACAGGACAGTGAATAATTAACACCGCTGCCAAGTTAAATATGGACAGCTGTCAACAATGGACCTGGGTATCCAAGGAGGGCAGTGAGAGAAACTGTGAATGTATGTGAATGTGTATGAATTAGCACTGTTTTTAAATGATCATAAACTGACAATTAAATAAAACATACTGAATTGCTCTTGTTCTGTCTCCAGGAACGTACAACAATGACTGATGCTGTGAGAGGGAAAGACGAAGGAGGCTTTGTCCCAATCCTCCCCTCTCTAACCCTTACCTTCATTTTGAAGTTGCCCTCGGTGTGAAGAACCCTTTGAAAAGAGAGCTGAGAGGGGTACTGGTACAAAAACTTGACTATGGAATGGGATGCCACTCCCGACTTGTACACATCATCGACAGTGGAAAAACATTTGAATATATTAGGACAAAGGGTCCCCTTCTTTCATGTTTTAACAACATATTAAGTAATGAAAGATTTGGAGGGAGAGGGGTATAGTCACTTTTACAAAGTTTTCAATACAAAATTTCTTACGAAAATATGAGAGAGGGAAGGAAGTCCAGGTTGAAATTGACAGGAACTAATGGAACACAGCATGAGGGTTTAATTATGTAAAAGGTAAAGGAAATGTGTTTAATTGGGTGTTTGATCAACCAAAGACTTGAGAGTTCCTCCCCTTTAAGTTCAGCTACGTGTTAAGCTATGAAAACCTTCCCTTTAGCCAGCATATGCAGCACCAGATTGTTAAATGTAAACAAATTAATTCCAGTTCCAGTAATATAACTTTTGTTCTGTTTGATTCATTAAAGTTAACTCATTGAACAATTCCCCGGACTGGTGAGTGAACGCATGAGTGTGTAAAGGATATAGCCATTTTAGTGAAGAACATGTCATTGGGGTCATCGGGGGAGGAGAAAGTCTCCAGGTCTTTCTCCAGCTGCAGCAGCTGCCTCTCCATCTGCCTGAGGCTCTTCTCCAGATTCTCTGCAGACACTGACAAACACCCACATGTATCAAAACACGCACACACACATTTGCAAAAGCACACAGTAACACACCCACGTGCCAAGGAAATGTGAAGAAAGAAGCAGAGAGAGGACAACTCAATTACAGGTACAATCAAATGCATTATTATTTTGAGCCTCTGAAAGAATCGGGGGGAAAAAACAACATACAAAACAATTAACAGGGAAAATAAGAGAGAAGCCAGCTCAGTTGCAAAGCATGCTTATTATGGTTTCACACTGTGCCAGAAACACCATGGGAATAAACAATGACTGAGGAAAAAATAAACATCAAGTGAAGGTACGTTCAATACATAGCTTTTTATTATTCTGTTTGCCTCTTATATGCTCGTGTGTGTTGTAAACCATTAAATGAATATAAGAAAACAATGCCCTTACTGACACACATACTCTAGTTAAAGCAAATGTCTGCTATGTTTGCTCATCTATTTAAACTGTATGTGTGGCTTTTCAGTAACACAAACAGGGAACCAGATTCAAAACTGCAACCTCAAAGTATGAAGATGACGGTTGAAGTAGAAATCTTGCTACACCCTTCATCCTTTGTGTTTAGTCTTATCAACAGGTGCATGGATCATGCAGGTGCGGGAGCAGGGGAACACTGAGCCTAACTTTCTGTTAAGTTGGTCATGGCTGACACTTTAAGCTAGTCACTCAATATAGCATATGGCTTAAATTACCCTGATTAAACCCTGCTTGACAAAAAGGCATAAGCTGCTTATTTTTAAGTAGTTCCAAATGTCCCTTGATCCTAAGTTGTTCAATAAGATATCTGAACTACACATATTCTAAAAGTCTGCAGTAGCTGAAGCTGTACAATTTCTCTTTAAATTGTAAGTTTAATGGAGTTTGAGTATGATCTCTTCACTGCTAGGTAAAGTTGAGCATGCGAATGCACGTGCAAAAAATACACATTCATGCATTCAGCTGGTTCAGAGGGGAAACTCAAATGGTACTTTTCATTGTGATGTCACTCATGATTGAGAAAGAAGGCCAAACACACTGCAGTAACAAAGAGAAGACTTGTGAAAAGAATCACCATATAACACTCACTACAGTACATCTAATGCATCTGTACCTGGCAAATGAATATCAGTTCCTTCTACTCATTGCATGTTTTACTTTGTCCTCAAAGTCCTATCTTTAATCTCTTATCAATTTGTCGGTTTATCTTCATTCTCTTTTTCTGCTCTCTTCCCCTGTCTCTCGCAGTAAGCACTGACACTAATAGTCAGTCGAAGGCACTGAAAATGCCACAGCACACCATTCCTTTAAAGATCTTGTCACAGAGTACATTGTGACCAATGATGTCTCAATCAGAGCAGTATTCACAGAGCAACTGCTCTGTACTGATTGGCTGTTACACTGAGTTTTTATAAGAAATCACCTTGCCAATCTGGACAGTAAAAAAAAAAAAAA
>LKNJ01000393.1:251916-295654 GCA_002120245.1 Maccullochella peelii | reverse complement strand
ATGAAATAAGTAAAACAGAATTACTACAGGTCATCCAGCTCTGATCTCTGCTACAGGAATGTAGAAGAGGAGGAGGGAGATACAGAGGACATGGGTTAACCCCCAACACAGGCACATCTGGACTTATTTCATTACAAGCTATGATCAATTTACTTGTTATGTAAATGTATATTCACATTTCCTGTTTCANACACATAAACTTAACCCATGCACATAGATCTCTAAATATATATCCACATATGTCTCTCCATAGGTTTAGCAAATGAAATAAGTAAAATAGAATTACTGCAGGTCATCCAGCTCTGATCTCTGCTACAGGGATGCAGAAGAGGAGGGGGGGATGCAGAAGAAGGCTAACCCCCACACAGACACATCGGCACTCAGAGATCGTATCGGGCATTTAAACTTAAATCTTATTTCATTACAAGCTATGATCAGTTTATTTGTTATGTAAATGCTTATTAACATTTTCTGTTACATTAGCTATTAAACAAAACCAAACATCACATCTTTATCTTTATCTGGATTAGTGGACAGGTGTAAACCATTGCTGTTGGTTCAGTTTCCATTTTACCTGCATCAACCTGCATTACCTGCATGTTAAATGTTCAGTACCTTTCAGAGGGTTAGTTAGACATACAATATACAACACACACAAAAAACATACACAATATACATTTAATTCAGCATGGCAAAGTCAGTTCCTTTGTTCTTGTGTCAAGGGTTCAGAGTCTTGAACCTTCAGTCCATATCCTGGAATGTGGGAGTATTAGACTAGTTTATTGTCACTTAGCTTTCCCTTAATGTCATCCCTGAGTCTGGGCGGGTCATTGTTTATGGCCCAGAGGTCATACTGATGAGGATGAAGTTTCCCAAAACATCATGTTGAGTCTTACCAGAGACTCGTTTCATGGCAGAGACCATGGCCAAAACCACAACTGATATACAGCAATAACAGCTACTGTACTGCATGTTCTAGTGTAAAAACATCATGGACATTAATACTCTGTTGGAAGATTGAGAGCTTTTTTGCCTTTTGATTTCTTGTCACAAAGAAACATTTAATTTATTCATGTAGCAGATCAAAAATACATAAAATTACTACATTACCCTTGTGTCCAAGGCACTGTAAGGATTTTTACAATTCAATCAGATCTGTTTCTCAGAATAGACACTACTACTACACACAAGGTACACACAAATCAAGTGTGAGAGTGGCGGACATGGAAAAAAGAAAAGATAAAATGCAAGTGTTTGCACAATGGTAAATTAAAAATTCCCTTTGAACCTGAGCTTTTCTGATAGGTGAAAGCACACAGGCCTCCTTGGGCCCACGCAGGCACAGCAGCGAAACAACATTATATAAGCAGGCTCTTCTTTGTTCTATGTCTCCCTGATGAACTATACACAACAGCTGAGCATGCTCTATTTTTTATCTTTCCCCCCCATCAACCACTCAGTCACTGCATTTTCATTCGGTGATAACATTCTCTTTCATAGGTGTTTACAAAACAGGTGGGTGCATGGGGCAAAAGAAGAAGATTATTGTATGTTTTGACAGTAACTTGGCCGCCAGGCAGAAACACAAAATGCACAAAAAGTGCTACACCCCTCATGCATAATTCTGAATAAACCTCCTTTGAAAAGTCTTTAAGGAAACGATGTTGACATAATTAGACAGCAGTGCTGCTCTTTAATGTGCATAAATTAGTGCGGCAGTCTACAGGTGTCCTATCTTTCCTCTTAAGGCTTAAAAAGATAGAATTTTAAAAAGCTTGGGATTAGGATATTCATATGAAAGTGCTCCGTTTGTGCGTGCGTGCGTGCATGCGCGTGTGTGTGTGTGTGTGTGTGTTGGAAGGAAAAAGAAAGAAAGGGGAGCGATATGATGTTAATACAAAACAAGTTTAGATTACTATAACATTAAATAGTAATAAACCAGTTTTATAAAACTGTATGCATAATTATGTTCTGTTAAACCACTTTATACTATTACTTCATAGACTGAAGTTCAATATAGTTGATACAGAAAAGAGTATAAGTTCTTCCATGAACAAATATTCTACAACATAAAGAAAAGTCTTTTTTTGTGTACATGTTGTTAGACCTATAACCAGCTGGTGGGGAGTTGACAGTTTTTGTGTGTGTGTGTGTGTGTGTGTGTGTGTGTGTGTGTGTGTGTGTGTGTGTGTGTGTGTGTGTGTGTACTCACCACAACCCCAAACTGCTCAGGCTCTGACAAATTCGCGTACTCATTTTTATACTTTGCCAAGGCGTTCAGCTGCTCCTGCTCCGGTAGGTGCTTCACAAGGTTCTACAAAGAAGAGAGAGGAAGAAAAGGAGTGAGAAGCAGCAAGGAGGAAATCAGAGCAGAGGAAAGCAACCGCTATGCATTTATTCAAAAATAGCCTTGTGATGGTGATGTCGAGATGCCACACTTTATTTTATTAATTGTCATTGGTACAACGTCATATACGCATCATGTTCATGTTTCAATTTCTTCGCCATTTACAAAATGAAATGGCCTACAGTGTCCAAAAATGAAGGTGTGTGTACCCTTGGGGAAATGACTATATCTTGGTTTCAACAGCCATGTGGCCCACAGTTCATGCCTGCAGAGCAATATGGTGTTTTATTTGAATTGAATTTAGAATGAGCCCTAGGACTACCACTCTTTGTACTGTGCTTGTATAGAACTCTGACCTACTGCTGTTCTATTTTCCATGTATTTTGGTGAGTTTCAGCCCTGTCGGTGAGTTTCAGTAAAAATAAACTTTTGTGACCGCAATAAAATGTCTTTTATTATCTATCACAGACTAATATCCTTAGGGCAATAAATACGTATATAGACAATTGAAAGTGAAATTGTGATTGGGTTTTTTAGACAGCCAAAAGGAATAAATGTTAAATTATTTAAGCCATGTTGATTGAATTGCCTTCTCATCTGAGTTTCACAGCCATCTCAACAAATACTGCCACTATGTGGTAAATATGTTGGTCTGATGCATTTAAATTGGGTTGGAAATCTGTCCCTGATGCCTGGAGTCAGGACAAATATTGCCACGTCCATTACTTGAGTTTTTATTGATGCAGTATAATGGAATTTGCCTTAATGACTACTAATTATTTACGTGTTGTAATGAACAATTATCGATCAAATGAATTCTTTAAAATGTACATCCACAGCTTAGGTTTGTTTTTGTTTATTTGTTTCAACACTTTCAGCTTACCCACGCCCCAAACCAACCGATCACAGTTAAATAACCTGAAACCCTTACATGCACTTGCTCAACATCTGGTGCACAAATTCTTAGCCATCAACGTTTTACATATTTGGTGACATGTATAAGCTGATTTAAATTTGGTTTGACAAATGTACACCGTATGCTTATTGAGCACATTTTCCCATTCAACCCTCCCTGGACTGGTTACCTGTGTCCTTCAGAACTGATTTTAAAGTTGCATCGCTTGTTTGCCTCTTCCTACATTGTTGACCTTCTCTGTCCTTACACCGCTCTTAGTAGCCTAAGGTCTACCAACCAGTTGTTGATGACCCAAGGCCAAGCTGGAGACAGAGGGTAGTAGGGCAGTTGTTGACGGGGCTCCAAACAAACAAGCAAACAAGCAAGAAACCTTGGTGTGGTCTTTGATTCAGATCTAAACTTTAAGGCTCATATGGGATTTGTGACCAAATCTGCTTTTTATCACCTTAAAAATATTGCTAAAGTGCGAGCATTTCTCTCTCTGAGTGACACAGAGAGACTAATGCACGCTTTTATATCGAGCAGGCTGGACTACTGTAATGCTCTACCCAAAAAAGTTATAAATCAGCTACAGCTGATTCAAAACTCAGCGGCCCGAGTGCTGACCAGGACCAGAAGGAGAGAACACATTACACCCGTTTTAAAGTCCTTACATTGGCTGCCTGTCAGTTTCCATTTTGATTTTAAAATTCTTTTACTTGTTTTAAAAGCACTTCATGGTCTTGCACCGGCATATATGTCTCACATGTTTACGGTGTACAAACCAGTACGGCCCCTCAGGTCCTCCGGCACGAGTCTGATAGTTGTTCCAAAGTGCAGGACTAAAAGCTTTGGTGAGGCAGCTTTTAGTTTTTATGCTCTGAATCGCTAGAACACTCTGCCTGAGGATCTGAGGGCAACTGGAAGTGTGGAAATTTTTAAACATAAACTTAAAACCTACCTCTTCAGCCTGGCTTACTTTATTTTAATTAACTACTTTAATGTATTTCTGTCTTATACCATTCATTTTATCCGTTATTTTATTATTTTATTGTTATTTTAATCTATGTAATCTAGTTTTTAGTCTAGCTTTTATTTAACTCTATTTATCTATTATTGTTTTTATTATTATAGCCTTTTAAGTCTTTTATGGGGGTTTTTTTTGGGGGGGGGTCGTGTGTGTGTGCATTGGTCTCAAAATTCTTAAATTGTTTTTTTGGTTGCTGTGGTTTTTATGTTCTATGCTTGTTCTGTCTTTTTATCGTATCATCTGTGAAGCGCTTTGAACTGCACTAACCTGTATGAAAGGTGCTATACAAATAAAGTTTGATTGACTGATTGATTGAAAACCTTTATGATAGCCTTCCATTCGAAATCAAGCAAGCAATGTCAGTACCCTCTTTTAAAACACTAATAAACAGTTGGCTTTACAAACTGGCTTTTAATCAGTTTTACACTTACTTTTCATTATCATTAATTTGATTTTATGAAAGTTTTTAAATTATATAGTTTCTAAACTATATTATATACTTCTAAACTATATATCATGTATTTCATGTGCTCTTGTGAGTATGTACAGAAATGCCAAAGACAGGTTTGCACTGACAAGTTTATTTTTCAACTGTAAAATGCCCTGCTTGGTACATCTGCTGGTGATCAAATTTAAGGGATTCTTAGGAATAATGTCTGGTTATGATATGTGTTTAGGTAAAAAAAATACAAGGGCTGTCCCGAAAACCATTTTTGAAAACGGCTACAAAATGTGCAATAATCACATCAAATAAATTACAGCCATAGCTATGGCGCTTAATGGAACAGAGAGTGGCTGACGTCTCCCCTCCTTCTATGTGTAGCATTCATATACTAATTTGGACGTGGATTACCATGGCAACGGAATAAGCTTCGAAGCTTTTACCCAAACATATACCGTTTTTTTACTTTAACAAACAGAGAAAGACAAACAGAGAAACAGACAGACATGGACCCTATTTACAGTAAACCTGGCATTGTGATCTGTATCTGAGATAGAGAAAATAAGAAACGGATACTGTACTTGCTTTAAGTGTGTGTTATACAGCTGGTATTAAACTGAAATATGACTGTTAAGCACATGGAAGTCATGGCCACAACGCTAAAGCTTTAAAGCAGTAACAAAAAAGAACAGCTGAAAAATATAATTTAAAAAATACTGCTTCCTATCTGCATAGCACTTGTTTGTTTGTTTGTTTATTTATTTTTTCACAGATTGCCTGTGCTTACCGACTGCTTCGACACCTGTTGTACTGTAAGCTTTACAGATGCCAGATACTTTGGCCTCAGGCTACATGCTGTTTCAAGCTAGACAACTAATCAAGATGATAGAAAAGAGTAGGGGCATGATCCTGACCAGAACAAGAGCAGCCTTCCAGCCTCAAGGTAAAAAAGTTGCACATTGTAGGCTGAGCTAGTTTCCAATATTCTTTCCATCTCCGAATTAGTTGAGTGGTCAGTTCAAGAAAGTCATCTACTAATGTCAGATAAGTAACTGAAGCTCTTAACATTTTCACAACTTTACTCAAAACTTGCCCTACCTGGATCATAGGTTCAGTGAGTTGCTCCTCATCCACCTCCACTATCATCTGACGGATTTCCTGATAAGGCATACGGAAGGAACCCAGGAAGATGGCTACACAGAAACATATAAAAGATGCAACAAATGCTGTGGTAAACATAAAAATGATTCACTAATGACCAGAAATGTTGCAATTTCAGACACCTGATCATTCAAATCAATATTAGGAAGAAACAAAAAAACAAAAACAATTACGTGAAATAAAAAAAGAACAGCTCAAGGACACATGAAGGACATGAAGTAGGAACCAAAGAGTAGTCAAATTAAAGATAAGTCAGCCAGACATAAAACTGTTTTAGAAAAAGCAATTTGAAAAATTACACTGGTTTAGCAAGCATGAGATCCTCAAGCAAGTGGTACCACTAGGGACTGAATGGCAAATGCCTTGTCAGGATAAGTCATTAGTCGAGCCAGTGGAACCATCAGAAAAACCCTGCAAGTTAAAAGATGTGTGACTAGGCTAGGAGCCAGAGTTACAGACATCAAATTGACATGATATATGGTAGAACCATAAATAACTCCCCCAAACAACGAATGAAAACTTGAAAAAATGAAGCTTCTTTTTCTATCTCATTGTCAGATTTTACAGTACATCGTTGTCCAAAACCACTCCCTACATGGAGGGACAAAAAAAAAAAAAAAAGACAATTCTTTTAAATGTAACACCACTGACTCCAAAAACATTGAGATATATTACAGAAGCAGGTGCGCAGGGTGTCAAAAGCTACTTAACTTGGGTCAGTGGTTTCGGCGGGATATATTTATAATTTAGTAGCATTAAAAGCATTAAACATTATGCTGAAGAATTCATATAAAATTGAAATAATAAGACTAACCAGACCAATAAAATGCATTATTACTAACAATTACTTGACTTCAAGCTAAGTTTAGGGAAGCCAGTATTCAAACAGTTCAAGATTAAAACAACTGCATATATTCAATGGAGGTCTGACTGAGCAATTAGTCTTTCTTCTCCTGTTAAAAGACATGTAAAAATGTAATATAAGTAAGCTCTGTACCATTGTAGCTAAAATTAACTTATTAAAACTCAATACATGGAATAAATTTGCCTCCCATGGTGGAACACAAACTACCTACTCTCCTCCAACTTTTTTTCTAGTTCCTGCTCTATAATTTCCGCTGCATGATTTATCACTGTTACTGGGCTGATTAGTCTCATTTTCTTTTAATACATGAAACAAAGGTCACAGCTCCCCTTGACATAAGCCAATGAGGTGCCAAGATCTGGGAGTGCTTAAAAGATCAGCTGGATCCTCATTAATGCCGGGTGCTCTTAAAACGGCCATTTTAAGACCGTGCATGCGTGCATGCGTGTCTGTGTGTGTGAGGGACGAGAGAGAGAGAGAGAGAGAGAGAGAGAGAGAGAGACAGACAGACAGACAGCGAGAGAGAGCACAAGAGAGAGAGACACAGACAGCGAGAGGGAGGGAGAGAGAGAGTGAGAGACTGAAGCAAGGTTTCCATCCAAATGTATCACACATTTAAACTGAATTCTGCAAAAGAAAATGTAAATTAATACGCGTTTCCATCCACTGCTAAACAGTTGGTGGCGCCAATTCCCCAGTAAGGTGCCATTAATTCATTGCAGAAGATGAGGGCGCAACGAGATAACCTAATTAAAAGAGCGGCAGTCAACCCTCAAACGGTGGAACACAATGTGGTAAACGTGATGTGATTAAAGGTGATTTGTTTCATGTATTATTTTGAGGAAGGTTAAAGTCTCCTGATCGCTCCACACAGATGTGACGTTTTCATCTGCCGCCGTTCTTGTCTCTTCAGTGGACGTTTAAGTCATATGCGTCATGTACATTATGATTTCCTAATCTGTTTCCATTGCACTTTGTCGCCAGCTTTTCCACCTCAGCCGAGTGTAAACACTTGCAATATTTGTTGATTTGGGTTTTTTTTCTTTCTGTGTTTCCATCCTGTTTTTATGCGCATGAAAACAGGTGGATGGAAACGTACCTTAAGACAGACAGCTATCAATGTGATCATACTTAGTACCATTTTTCCTTCTGTTTCATCTTTCCTTAATGGATGCTAAACAGTGTTAATTAGCTCAGTGTGTGTGTAAAGACATGAGTCACAGGTAGCAGTGGCCAGGTTCACAGTAAGTGCTGCTTTAATTGCTATAGCAACAAGCAAATATGTAACTCATTCCCTGACAAAATTCTCTATTGGGGTCAATTTATGACATGAAAATAACATATAATAAGGAATACAGGAGATGAGTTAAGTGAGATAAAGGGCGGAAGTGAGTGCAAAGTGTATTGTGAGGAGTTGTGGAGGCTTGAGCGACAGACATGCGCAGTAGACTGTAACACTAAGTCCTTGGGAGGAGGAGGAGTGGTCTGAAAGGAAACAAATACTTACATAGATTCTGTGCAATCTTAGGATCGAGCACCTTGAGCTCTTTAATTCTCTTCTTTATGGATTTCTTATCCTCCAGATCCTCCTCTTCTTTTTTGGCTGATGAAGACAGAAGCACTGAATTATTATCAACACACAAAGGAATACTTTACACAAATGCATGTATTTCCTGTATTGCTGACATATGTATATGCACATTTAGATTACATAGACATTTCCATATCTTTTTTCTGTGTCCAGGTACAACATAAGGAAGGGGGAGAATTTTAAAGATTTCAACAGTCTAAATTCAACCACACACATGAGTTCTGCTTCTTTTTGTTTGTTTACATGTTTCTAAGTGAACAATGACACAGTCTACCATGGCAGAATACCATGCTGCTAGAGAAGCATGGCCAAAGATATTATGGGAAAGTGATTACACAGGCAGGACTGTTCCATAAACACACTGTTGCACATAAAGTTCTCAGGTTACATGTGAAGGTAAATCTGTTCTGGGTCACATAGAGCCAGGTAGATGGGACTGTGATGGTGCTATTGGTAGATAAGAGAGGCATCATGAGATCTGAATTACAAACAACAAACCAATAACACACACACACACACACACACACACACACACACACATATATATATATATATATAGACACACACACAAACACACACACAACCCTCTTGAGCCACGCTCACAAAGAGGAGTTCATGGTTGGTTTTAATTATTTAAGACACCAGATTAAGAGAACAAAATGTGCATCCCAGGAGTATGCTGGGTAATTGTCTGGTGCTGTAATTATGGGGTGTGTGGTGAGAGGAGAGGAGAGGAGATGAGAGGGGTTAATCCACGGGAAAGGTATTTCTACTGTTCCACATGGGTTTGGTTTTCTTTCAGGGATCCTGTATCTAATTAAAAAGTGAAGAGGTATGCTGGGAGCTCCCGCAGAAAAGACTGTTAACATGTCCACGAACATGCACACCTACAGTACAGCTCAACACGCACAGAAATACACAAACACGGTCACACGCTGAGCTATCCTTGGACTTACGTGGCTCCTCTGTTGGTATACTCTCCTCACAGTCTTTCAATGTGTGAGCAAGGGGAAAATGCACAGGACAGACAAGGAGGACAGTGGGAAAAAGTGTAGCATGGAAAAGGGAGAGAGGAGAGAATGAAGAGATAAAAAGACATTTTCACAAGACTGCACCCTGTCCACTGCAGCGTGAAACATGAAGAGACTCAAGTAAAAAAAGAACTAATACGCTATAATGAAAAATGGCTGAATATATATAAGTAGAAAATTTTTACTATTTTCTGAAATGTTATAGACCAAACGATTAAACTATTTATTTTTATTTGTTGTTGTTGTTGCAGCAGACCTAGTCATGATCCAAATGTTTCCAAAGATGATCCAAAGGTGAATTTTGGACAAATGTTTATAAAAACCATGTACAAGACACCTAGATTGTTTTAATGACGTAATGCAGCCATAACAGTCAGTGTAAGCATTCTACACTCTAGCTTCAATTAAGTGTTGAAACAAAAAGAGATTATACTGTATATATGACATTGTCATACAAGTTTAAAAATCTGTTTTCTAACCTTAATGCTTGTTAACAGAAAAGCTGAGGTTCAAGAGGTTAAATGACAGATAGAAAACCATTCAAATTGCCTACAGAAATAAAACAAATTGGTCTAAATAGGCATGAAGGACAGAGGTCACTTTGCATCACCTGCCAGTACAATAGTACCCCTCTATTTTCTACCGCCTTCCAACTACTTGTTCAACAAGTACTGATGCAATGCACTTCACTTAGATTGTCTCCATGAATATATTCAGTGCAGAACAGTGCTTGCTCGAGCACAAAAAAAAAAAATAGAGGTAACCATGTTAAATTATAAGGCATAAATGAAATCAATAAAAACGTAAAGATTTCAATATTTACCTTAAAAACCAGCGTAAACAACCGAAGAATTTATTCTTATGGGAATGTAGTATTGAATTTGGTGTTATTGGGTATTCGGATGCAATATAAGGAGCCAGCCCTAGAAAGCCTCCATCTTACTGCATTAAGATGTTGTATTGATCTGCTCATCATAACTTATAGCCTCGCAGAATCTCATTTATTGCACCAACACACACTGACTCCCTTTCTCAAATACATGTGCACACACAAGAAACACACAGCACCCGAGTTTCAACCACCTTGTTTCAGTGCATATAAACATACTTGGCTGGGTCATATAATCCATGAATCATCCTCACATAATACTGCGAGGGCTGCATCCATCTCTAGTATAGAAGGGATAGTGATAAGAAATCATACTGCACACACACACTCTCTCTCACAGAGCTGCTTCAGGTGTTATCAGTTAAATCAGCTAATTAGATTGCTCCCTTCCAGCATCACCCCCCCTCATCCTCTCTGGCCTTAAAACAGCTCTTCTTCAGGGAAGCCTGCTCATTATGCATCAGTCAATTAAAATGTCCGCAGGAGGTCAGAGGTCACTGGTTAATCAATCAGAGGGAGTGGCAACTGTTGTAGTTATCAGATTGCGCTATAAGTAGTGGGGAAGATAAGGATACACTTGTGAGGGCAGAGCAGTGGGGGTTCAGGGGAGGTGGGGGCATGCACCACCTCGCAGGTCTAGCAACAGTAGGAAAAAAGCTAGGGACACAGCGTAGGTATGGTGTGACTACAATAGGTACTCCAGGCTCTTACGGCGAATGGATTTGCCAACATTAATTTGTGTGAAAAGATGACACACCGTCAAAAAGTTATACCAGTTTAGGGAGACAGAGCGACAGAGAATCAGAGAGTAAGTGACAGAAATTTGGAAGTCACAGATGAAGCCACTGACTAGAACAACAGTTAACATGAGAAGTTGAGATCAGATACCGCAGAAAGGGAAAGCAGGAGAGGCTGGAGAGAGCAGTGCATTAGAAACTGACACCAACACCGAGTTCTCTCGGTTGTAAGGCCTACTCTGCTCTGCCACAGCACACACAGTGCTAGTTGTCCACCATCTAAGCACTTTCAAGTTAAGGCCTCTTAATTGAGGCCTGTGATAAATGTCAACTTGATGGCGGGACTGTGGACAAAGCAGGAGCAGAGATAAGTATGAATAATAGAGCAAAGAAGAAATACTATCTACATTTCCCTCTGCCCCCAGTGTAGTATACTTTGGGGAAAAATGCATTCTGCTTTATTCACACAATAACAAGCAAATGCAAAAACACAATAACTACGTCAATTTGTTCCTGTCTTTTCTTGAGTAAAGGAAAAAATCATGGGGTCTTGGGTATACAAGAGAGCAAAAGTTTTATTCTTTTCTTGAGTAAAGGAAAAGAATGTTTCGTCACAGGGTCAGATGAGGATGCAACGCTAGAATTTCACTTGTAATAATTCTACTGACTGGTTTTGATCCAATCTCTGCCACAGTTTAAAGACACTTGACAAAAATATGACAATGTGTAACACTGCGCACACACATGCTTCCCAAACAGTAGCGCTTCCCACAAGGCAGTATCAGTGAATTGTGCCGTCAGAGCACTAAAGGAAATGGTGGATGAAATAAAACTGCTGTGAAAGAGCATGACTGATGCTGTACATGACAGGCAGGCCTCAGAGACAAGCAAGTAACACCTCAAATCCAACCCCCCCAACCTTTCACCCTCACACACACACACCAAAATCTCCTCCTCCTCTCCAGCCCTAGGCACTCACACCAGCACTTCATCTTATCAGGATGGAATTCTAATCAGAGAAAACGCCTTACTGGAACTGCCCTATTTTTGCGCGCGCACACACACACACACACACACACACAAAATCCTAACACTAATGGCAAATGTAAAAAAAAAAACACCCAAAGAAAACCATCTACTCCATAACTAATACTAACATCTAAAATGTTATCAAGTGAAGTAAGGAACTGAGAGTGGTGTGAGTGAGACAGGCAGGAGACAGACAGTGTACATGTGTGCTTATTTGGCCCGTCATTTTATCTGATATTTGTCCAACTATCTTACTTCCTAAGGAGATATCACACCCTCAACTGACTTTTCACTTGATGTTGTAGTGATGCGATCGTCTCCCTCTAAGAAAACGGATACAAAAGCACACAGTGAGGGGAAAGTTGAGAGGGCAGCAGTCTCCAAAGGGTAATTAAATCACTGTGTTGTTTCCAACAGCCAATCAAGGCAGTCATGCAGGTAAAGTTTAAATCACTACTATTATAGGGGAGTTTCTGTAGCAGGGATAATATGGGGGCCTCGCAATTCAACGTGCAAACACTACACATATAATACACACACACACACACACACACACAATTGCCTCAAGCAAAATCCACTATGAGACATCTGATGCACAGGAGGGGGGCTGTCTGCAGCAAGTGAACGAATCCACCACTCCGACACATCTGTCAACTCTACAGTCAACAGAGGGGAGATGAACAGTCAAACCAGCCGTGCGGTTTGACGGTTGACTCACTCTATGGTTCTGATCCAGCTAAGTCCTGAACTCCAGTCAGCCCGACGGTAAGCACAAGAGACATCCAGAGCGTCCAGTAGCTACTTGACTATACACACCTGCCCTCACCTTTCCCTCTCCGCCTTATCAACGCACACACTGACTCCACCGTCCTGACGAACACTGACATGACAGCTTAACTGGTCTGTTGTTTGCACAAGGACTCCCCCCCCCCCCCCCAATCCGGAGTTGCGGGTGTGTGAGCGCCACCGAGTGTGAGACAGAGAGGGAGATCAGAGTAATGGGAGTGAGGAGCTGTGTTGTGAGTGAGCTAATCAAAGTGAACCATGCAGGGCCACCTCTCCCTGTGATCCAGACTAGATGACCCAGGGCCATAATTAGTCTGAGACTTTCATTCTGATAGCAGCAAATTAACAGACTTCATTAGGCTTTTCTCTCCTCTCCTCCCCCTATTCCTGCTATACCGAAGACAGTTTCTAAATCTGAACCACTAGAATTGCTCCCGCGTGAGCTTCAGCGTCTATACACACCAGTCAACTGCTCTTCACAAACAAACTAACATACCCTACACAGAGAACACGTGAGTATACTTGTTAAAAAAAATAAACTCACAAATATGGACTGAAGTTATTGACGCCACATCAAAAGATTCATAATTGATTAGGAGTCCCTGTTGATCAGTATGTACTGGCCTGTGGGGATGAAGTTTACCAGTAGCTCTATTCTCAGTGGAGTAGTGCCCTCTAAAGGCCTCTTGAAGACCTACCAATGGCCTCTAAATGTGTGTGTGTGTGTGTGTGTGTGTGTGTGTGTGTGTGTGTGTGTGTGTGTGCACGCACGCGCTAAAATGAGTATTTTCTGACTACTCTGTCATATCAGGTATGAAGCATTATTATCTCCATTTCATTTCACTATGTGACAGCACCAGTCCGATCTGAGCAGTTGTTAAGCCCACCCTAACATTTTCCACGTCATTCAATGGATTGATGGCAGCCTAAATCATTCATTCTCTGAAGTCATTTGCCAATTTTCTGTTTTTCTCTCCCTGTGCTGTTGCAACCATGTCTGCGCCCACCGCTTCACCACTTCCCCCGGCCTTACATACACAAACCTACATGTGTGGATGAAAAATCGCAGCAGAAAAATAAAGTCGCGGAAGCAAATATGTTTTTAACGAGCCAGCCCATTACTTTGGTGATATGAGAACATAAAAACACAAATTGGGAATAAATCGAGGTGCTGATGCTTGAGAAAGTGAGGCAGAAGAAAGGAAGAGGAAAAAGATAGAGGAAAGGGAAGCAGAAAAACAGAAGAAGCTTAAACGCACACCAAAAAAAGGAAAAGGGTGGCAAAAGCCAGTGGGGAAAATGAGTGTGAGTGTTTGTAGCAAACACGTGACTTGTGACATTTTCAAGCAATTCGGGACACCATCACAGGTCCAGGTAATAGGTGTGTTGGTGATTGCTTACAGTGAAAGTAGTGTATGCAGGAGCCAGTATTACTGTAACACATTAGCCATTTCTAACCAGAACACGGTCACATTATGGGCAAATTTGAAAACACATACGAAAATAGTGGGCTGGACATTGTATGAAAGAAATAAAAAAACAGTCATCTATTCATTGTGATCACACCTTCCCTTTCAACAACAATGAAAAGAGCCTTTAATGATTCTGCATTTGATAAGATCCCTCATAATGGCACAAATTTTCTGCAGCCACATGAAACGTCATTATTGAACTAATGGTGTTCTTCAAAATGTCACAGCAAAAGCATAAAGAGAGTGGGAGAAAGGGAGAAAAGAGGAGAACAAGCGAGACGTGAGTGTGTGAAAGAGACACTCAGGAGAGGAAGTCCATTTGATGTGAACAGATATATACCAGTGGAAAGCAATACTAACTATTAGACAGCATGAGATGAACGTCCTGCTGCTATCCTCAGATAGTAAGAGTGGTTCAAAACAAACGATATTTAATGCTTTTGAAGTCATTTTAGCAGTTAATTCTATCTCCTACCCTCAGTGAGCACAACTGGACTTAAGACAACTCAAAGCATAAACTGAGGGACAATATAAAAGCCTTTTTGTAGCCTCCTTCAGGCATTTGATTTATTTTTAAAAGACCACCTAATATTGTTTTTTTTATCCTTTCATCCCCACCTCCTCTAGTCCTCGATATCTTCATAATTCTTCTATGATGGTGTTCACCAACATCCTCAGCTTCTTTTGTTTCACTGTAATTCAAAAGCCCACCAAGTTCTCTGCACAGACCACAAAAGCTACTGCTATTTTAAGAAATACACCCACCTTGCATTCAAGAAAAGGGACCTATTAACCACCACTATAGAGGTATGTTAGGTGGCTTTAGAGGTACTCTCAGGGTTATTGTAGTGAAAATCGACAGACTAGAACCATGGGTTTTAATGATCATGGCTGTTTAATGTGTCATGTCAGTCAGAGTTTGACAAGCCACGACAAGCTGTTGTGGTCTCCACGGCCACATGAGAACTCTCCCTTGATCATGTGTGCTCCTAAACCACTCAACCACCCATACGAGCTTGAACCCTCCCACACACAACCACCATTTCCATCAAGTATTCCCCCCAAATATGCTTGTGCAAACTGATAAAACCCACGCAAACGTGCTTCCTTCCCAGGCCATTATAATCATATGGGAATGGAATGTCTAATTATCTCTTACAGCATGCCAGTAGTGCAAAGAGGGCTTGTCCTTCCTCAACTTTCTCTTCAACCGGCTACATTGATCTGTAGAGTGAGTACATTCACTGAGAACACAGCCTTAACACTATGGCAAGAAATGTAAATAAATAAATGGGGGGGGGCACTTCTTGTTCAAGAGTAAAATACCCATGCCCTCACTTCTAACAACTGATTAATTGAAATGTAACTAATTGTTTGTGAAGCTTCCATGCTGAACTATACAACACCACACTGTATACCTTTACAAACTTTATCACTGTTGTTTGTGATTCCCAACACCGATTCAAAACAACTGTACAATGATGAATTGGTCGTCAAAGTCAAAATCCATTAATAAACCAAATTTTAATAACAAATTTTTATTAGCCTGTACAGTATAAAGAAAGTGTGGGGAAAAAAGTGCTTATGAGGGCAATGCGGAGCACACCAACACTGATTACTAGTAACCAGCTTCAGGCAAAATTACAATTACAATGTTTGCATTGATCAAACTAATGCCATTTCTCTGCGTACCCAGTACATGAATACATTTAATAACTGGTTTAAAGCAAACAGTAAACCACTTTTCGCAGCTTGTGGATTCCTCACCACACAAATGTCATGTGCCATGATTGCTTTGTAACTAACGCCCCAACGCCACATTGTTTAAACATACTGGGTTACTTGGTGTGTTGCTTTCTATACACACAATATCTTTTTCACAATTCCTTAATAACCAAATTTAGGGTATCCTTATCAAAAATGTTTATGTGGGGGGGGGGGGGTCAGGCTCTTATAGCAAGTTACCATGGCAATATTTTTAAATATTTTTGTTATTATATCTATTAGGGATTTAATGATTATTAATATTGATTACAGGAATATTACAGAGCTGGAAATGATAAATACAGCAAGTCTAGTGCTTCGAAATTTTTAATTTTTTTTTAATCTATAATATTTGTTCATCCTGTATCCCATCAGCATGATCTAGTGTTTGCCTTTAACACACAAACTGAATTAGCTGAGTTATTTCATCAAGTGTAGCCTGTTGTACATATTTCTGTAAAAATCTCCTCTCTACACTGATTATTATTTTTACCTTTACATCCTTTGTGGACACAATTTAAAAAATAAACATATTGGCTATAATGGCTACAGGTTATTAACAGTGAGTAAAATGCCATTTTAGGTGCAGTCCTCCGAGCACTTTATTTACTATAAAGAGGGATTTAGTTCCGTATAAAAATACCGGAGATAAAATTCTAACTATGTAGACCTTGTTTTGATTATTTAATATCCACTGTCTCTAATAAAATTGATAATACAGTCCTAAGTGTGTTTGCATTTACATTGCATTGCATTTCTCTCCTCCACTCACTTCTCGCTCTGGCAGCTCTGAGATCCCCCTAATAGATTTCCCGGAGGTGGTTGGTTTCACACTGCGCAGGTTTTTTGCAGGTTTGTGATTGGATTATTAGAAGATTGTGGGTGTTAACTATGTGAAACGTGAATGACCTCTTGACAGCTGGCCGCTACAGTATGCACATACATACTGGATGAGACGTCATGTCTAAATTCAGATCTAAGGATACACTGCTGATAAATGCACTCACAAGTCACATAAAGATCTTTGCATGTTTGAATCAATAAATTGAAGACTCCTATATCACTAAATTAAAATCTATTATTATTATCAATCTATTAACATACTTTTTTTCTATTTCTCCATTTTTAACACTTGCATTCTCCAACACCTTTTCCGTTTCTCTGTCTTTCTGTCTCTCATATTGCAGTGTTGTGACTTTGGAGTAGAAGTAGGTTATTAGCAGATGCCTGTATCCTGGGGAGAAATGGCAAACTGATTTGTGATCTTTGAGGGTTTCGTCTAATTGGATGTTATTTATTAGCTGAAAAGAAGCCCCAGGAAAGGGCAGTTCTCTTCATGTTGTTGCTCATTTTCCCAGCACTATGACGATGAATCCATCTCTGTGCCCTCTCTTGATAAACAAAGGGAGATAGGAAAAAAACAGCTGGTGTATTCCAGATGTCAATTAAGCTACCTCTACTTGGACCATGAATGACAAAATACAGTATATCCATATAGTAACATGACATATCCTTACACCAGGAAAGGCCTTAAAAAGCATTTTTTAATATACTATATCAAGATTTAAAGGAGGAGGAAGTACCGTGCTAAAACTACATTTCTGATGTAAAAAAAAAAAGCTGGAGTGCTCTTGTTTTTAATAGAAAAGTATATATCAAGTCCAGACATGAAGTGGAACAAGAAACAGGAGTCCATAAAGATGGGCGCACGGTAGCCAATATGAGCTCCTACACATGTAAATATGCGGTACTGGCACCTTGATACCTTGGGTATTAAAGCACTAAAATTTTTATATTCATGTCATACAGTACACCGTATATCGATCAGATACAATAAGCAGCCAAGTCCACTCTTTATTTAAAGGATAAGCTAAGCTAGCTTTACTATGAGCAACTATGAATTTATCCTCACATGAATTGTGTGTGTAGCCAGAGCCTGATATAGCTTATCATGCAACAGGCCGCTTAATCTGCTCCATCCCATTTTACTTGTCACAGAGACCTGGATTATTATTTCTTTTTACAATCCATAACAAAAACCAAATAGCAAAGATGCAGCACTCCACTGGCTTGGGTCCACTGATGCCCCTTAATGTTAACTTCCCTGCTGGTACAACTGAATAAAAACAAAAGACCAGATATGACACAGGTAGTACAGTAAAAAGGGAGACAGGTTCCACATATCCCTTAATTCCCACCTGCCAGTGTCTCTAAAACATTCTGTGATTTTTGCCCTCTCTTCTTGCAAACACCCACAGGAAAGCCCTGCCATATATGTTTTATCTCCATCTAGTGACACTGATGATCTCAAAGAGTTTCTCCAGAGGCTATCTGTGAAATCACAGAAACTGCTGAAAGTTGCTGAGAGCTGTCAGTATTCTCTCTGGGCGTCCACTCACACATTTGTTTGTTTGTTTCTCCCTTTATCCTTCTTTACTGCTCCAATAAGTGGAAAGGCTGTGTAAAAAAGAGTGGTGTCTCTTTCTCTCCCTTGCACTTTTTTTCATTCCCATACTGTTCTTTTTCTTACTAGTTCATTTTAATGAATGTCACCCACAGGCAGGTTGAAGTTACATTCTTCATAAAATCCAAAAAGTGTCAAAAATTCTAAAAGTTTTTGTCTTGAGTATCAATACATTAGAGAAATAAGACCCAATTTATGTTTCATTTATCAATTAATAACTAGCCATATGACCTTTGCTTTAAGGCCATGGTATAAAGTGAAGCAAATTACAGTTATGATTGACCTTTCTACTATAAGAGCTTACAGCAAGGCCACCATCACAATCACCCCATTTAGTAAAAAAAAAATTAAAAAATCATAATTCTGAGTTTCCTGTCACTTTAAACAAATTTGAACACAGACCACACACTCATTGTTAAAAGAAAGAAGGCAATGTCAGGTCAGATATAGAAAGAAATAAAGCTTTAAACTATTGTGTGAAATGCAGTCCGTCCATGTGCGATGCATTCTCATATGAACCTCTGATACTCCCTGTTCAAGTTCAGCGCTAACAGAATGAACAGTCCTGCTAGTTTGAAACAGGGCAAGCAGTAGAAGTTATCACATTGCACTGCAAAAAAATAGTGAGAGGTGAACTGAATCAGTGTGCTTAGTGGTCAAGAACTGTACTCTGTCTGATAGGCACATTTTCCTCTGTAGAGCTTGAATGGCTTTAAGAGGCAAATAATTTAATTGCAACCATAGTCTGTTAATGTTGAGTATTTTCTGTTTATTTTCTAAAATGTCACTTAAGTGACTTATGTTTGGATTTACTTTCCTTGCTTATTTACAGTCCCAGCAGTTACCAAAGATGGACTGCGGTTGTTTCAAATGTGTCCAGTGTTGGCATTTGCGTTCTATGATAGGTCCTTCAAATCTTTAACTTACTAACAATATTTGCAATTATTTAAGGCCTGTGAGACATTCCTGACTTCATAACTGTGGGGGGGTTTTAGGCGCATTCAGGGATATATGTTGGGAGACTGGAAACCTTAGTTTTACATTAAACATTTTTTTAAAATACTGCACACAAATCTCATCAGGTCACTGTCATGTACTTACGGAAATTATTTCAGTACAAATACCAAAAGCTAAACTGTTGTGGCTGATTTATCTGAAGGTTACAATTTCACAGAAATCTGAAATAAAAATGTGTGGAAAGTGTGGGAAAAAAACTAAAACTGGAACTCTAAGTTGAGGAGAAAAGCAAATAACTGGTGAAAGCAAAAAAACAAATACTAACCTTTGGTTTCTGTTCCAGAGCAAACACGAAGGCAGATCATGCAGCCAAGTTGAAGTTGCAAGAGCAGAATTAAGAAAAAGCAAGACGAGAAAGGAAGAGGAACAGAGACAGAGCAAACAAGAGAAAGAAGAAAAATTTGGTTAGTAACGTTTGAAGTCAGCATTATTCCAGATATTTTCTTGTCAGCAGAGAGGCAACAGAAAGCATTGCTCTAAATAGAAAGTGATGTTACAGTCCATAGAGAGGGATTTTGTACGCATTAAAAGATAAGTTATCATCGTTATGATCTTCACAATAACAGACTTGTCAAAAGTAGAAACAGAGCAGAGGTAGATTCTCGTAATCACAGAAAATTACAGAATCTCAAGGCTTGTCAATTCATGGACATATTCCTAATGTTCTAGCAGTGATGAGTGATTTGAGTCACCAATGACATTAATAGTCAATGATGACTCATAATCACATCAGACATCACAGATCAGAGCCTTGGTTCTCTCACTTAAATAGAACATAATCTTATAGACATCTGCCGCTCTCATTACATGCATTAACATACTGGCTTGCCTATGTATAGATCTTGTCTGTCACATTTTTAACACGTGTGAATGTGTTTTCACCCCTATTCGCAGCAGTGATTGTAGCAAAAGCTCATGTGAATTTCACTTGTGATGTGTAGAATAGGATTTGAAAGGTTGCAGTCAAGAATCTGATACTGAACATTCTGAGTTGTGTATGTGAGAGCAAAAAACAAAAAAGTTGAAATACATAAAACAATTTTCTCAGTGACTTCAAATTCTTTGATGCGTGTCTGTGAATATTTTCTACAAAAATAAATTCCACTACCCACGTCCCTATGTGTTTTTCAACAAAAATACTTCCATAAAATACAACACAAGTCCCGTTTGGTATGTGTGCATTCATGAAAGCTGAGACATCACCATAAAAATTAGGATTTTTGCAGTCACTTCACTGTTGCTCACTACATGGGTCAGCAGACAGTTTGTTACAATGAATTACAATAGTGCTACAGCTTATGCCACTTTCAGTTCTCTCTCTTTTGAAGTTCCTTGATGAAGCTCTGAGAAGAAGGACTCCTCTCTACCCTTATGAGCTCCACCCTCAGCATGAGACAGTACTGCATTAAAGCCTTCAGATGTCAAGGGAACGTATTAAAAGGAAAGAAGTTCAGGGGCAGACATTGTAGCATCATTAGCTATGCTCAAGTTTTAATTTGTCATCATGAAATAACCCTCACTCGTGGATCTAATGATTGAGTTTAGTTAATCCCTCACCATTCATATTCAACCTGAAAGCTATGCAAATGACTTTTGTATAGCACCTCCTATTTACCAAACTATATAATCAATGCTGAAAGAACAAGGCACAACTTTAACATGGCATTTTCACAGGGATGCTTATTTATTTATTTCTGTTAAGTATTTGTGGGGCATTCATAAGCTTTTATTATAGACAGTAGAGAGATGAAAAGAAATGAGGGCGAGAGAGATGCAACAAAGGTCACCGGACGGACTCAAACCATGGTTACGCCAAGCACGAATCTCTTAACCTCTAATCTATGGCGAGCCCCCAAGACACTTAGTGTGAATCAGAGAACTAAGAGTCAGAAATATTGCTGTAGGAGTTTGTACCATTCATTTGTTTCTGCCTTCTCAACCGATAAAGGCTGATTATAGAGCTCCATTGAAGAGTTTAGGGTATAAAATGGTTTTGAATATAAAAAAAACATGAGCACAGCAAATGTGACATTTTTAGAATTAGAAATTTAGAATTTACTTTAACCTATGGGTCACTGGTTTAAAAATGACAACCCTAATGGCCCGTGCAAGCACCCTGATTCAGGTGGTTGTCTTATCTTAAGTAGATAAGGACACGGCATTTGCGAGTGACAGCGTGACTGACAGGAAAAAGTTTATTTAATACTTTCAGCACTTGTCCTGTTTGGGGGTTGTTGTCATTGTACCTGTGTTGGTGAGGAAATACAATAAATAATAACTCAAATATTGCACTAAACCCCCATTTAGGTAAAAATGTGTGTGTCACATTATCTATGTTTATGAGAAAATTGCCTCACAGAAGATATGAGATTTAATCTGTATGAAATAAAACCTTTCAGCTGTATACTATGGGAAGACAATAACATCTCCGTAAGATAGTGCGTGCCTGGAATTGCAATGGCATTAACTGACCAGGACCTCACATGGAGATCAGAGAGAAAGAAGAGAAAGATAAAAGACTGTGGAGTGAGGTTAAAAGAATTAAGAAACATGTGTTGGGAGGTGAGCCTATGATAGGATAGTTATTTAATGACCATAGGATATAGTAAACATAGACATTAAGGTTTATCAAGAAACTGTACATGAGCAGCCTCAGGGCAAAATCCTATGTATTAAAGTCTACATCTCCTGCCTTGGTAAGTGGCTTTAAACGGCTGCCTGAATGGTCCGAAGACATTCAAGGAGCACCAGCAGTGGCAGCACCATCAAAAGTGGTACTAGTGGCTCTATTAAACCTACTTTCTTTCCCTCGAGAAATTAAAATGTCTGACTACTTCTTGAGAGAAAAAAGAATTCTTTAAACTGTTCATTCCAATTTGCCTGAGATGGCTCACCTCAAAAGGTTAGCATGAGAAATACTGAGGTCTGTCTGAGTTTCTGACATTCCCTTTACTACTATACACAGATTCACTTCCACACCTCCTATTTCTCATGCTTTGATGGGAAATTGTATTGTTTTGTGACCCTGAGAGGAGAGAGACACTAGTCTAGAGCTGCTTCATCTTACACAATGCAAGCGGTCCGCATTGACTCTCACAGCTGTGTTAAAAAGAGAGCAGACAAGAAGGAGAAGTACCAAGTGATACAAAAGAACACCAGGACTTGAGTTGGCTTCCCTGTCTTAGCTTCCAGTTCAGGAGCACTTAAAAGCAACTCCACACTAGATCTTGTATGTGTGGTTGTTTGTACTGTGCACTGCGCACAGTGTGTCTAATTAGCAATAAACATTTTCTCATTTCCCCACTCACCTGCTGACACCACCTGTCCTATATCGACCTCTTCATCTCCTATTCTAACTTCCTTTTCACCCCTCTCTCCCAATGAGGTACTAAGCCTCGTTAGCTCCCACCGCCCAACCACCTGCCCTCTTGACCCTATCCCCTTCTCACCTTCTTCAGTAGGTCTATGCCGACCTCCTTCCTTTCCTCATTAACACCTCTTTGACAACTGGTTACTTCCCTAACACTTTTGAAAAAAAACCCCACACTCAGTTAAGAACTACAGATTCTTCTTCTTCTTCTTCTTCTTCTTCTTCTTCTTCTTCTTCTTCTTCTTCTTCTTCTTCTTCTTCTTCTTCTTCTTCAAACACTTGTGTGCCTTTCTGCATATCTCCGCCAGAAAACCCTTCCTGACACCTAACTGTCTGGTTTCAAGGTAGGACACTCAAACATATAAATATCCTTTCATTATAACTTGGGAAAAAAATGACTGGAATTTCAATGGAATCCAACTAGAGATGCCAAATGTGCAGGCATCTGCCGTGATATTCCTTGCACTACTCAACATTAAATTACTATTACCATTACTACTTTGACAAGCATGCTCACAGGGCAAGGTGTCTCAAACATATTTGTACCATGCAATCTTTCCAATCTTTGTTTTGCACCGTGTCTGTCTTTTTTAAGTTTTTATTTTTTGTCTATTTGAAAACCAACAACACATGACGTTTCACCCATTTCTCTGCTATCTGGCAAGTGATAAAAACAGGGCCATGGTTAAAGCACACAGCTATTGGAGGCATCAGGCTTTCAGCATAGGGAGCATTCACCTCAAGACTAATTAGGCTATTGCCTTGAATGGATATAGAGGTAGGTGTTTGATACTCATTTATCCGGTTGAGGTGTAAGGAGCAACGAAAATTGCTAATGAGTCCAAACACAAAACAAACAGTGACTAGAATAATTTGAGGTGTAGTCAAGCTCAGAGGTTATCATAGTTGGTCATAAAAGAGGCAAGATATGAGGCTGCAAAGAGAAATGAGTGATCATTAAACGACTTTTAAAGGATTGCTCTTGTTTAAAGTAAATAGCTTTAGTAGAGAACATTTAGTTAACCTTAGCTGCTTAACAGAAATCATTCCACAGTTCTGTAGCCTAAAGAAAAATGACAAAGACTGATTAACTTTTAAGTGGTGAATAAATGCCACTGCTAAGGGCAGAGGTAGGTAGAAAAAGAAACCATCAAATGGAAGTTGAAAGAGGACATTTTAAATTAAAAACATGCATGTGTCAAGATGATACATTTGTTGTGAGGACTTTACTGGAACACAATTACTATAAAGCCAAAAACAACCAGGGAGGTTGATAAGAAAGAGTCTCTCACTCTCACTCTTACAATCTCTCTCTTTCTTGTGTTAGTTTAGGTGTTAGAAACAGTATTACCACAAAGAACTTGTCAGAACAAAAATTACCTGAATTTTAGTGGGACTATTTTTTTTTGTTTTTATTACTATCTAAGTGCTTCTGATGGACTTGAAAAGCAATTTACAGGCAAAGTCAACTGATCTGTGCTGCTCTTTCCAGGCCCAATAATTAAGGGTTATTTTGGCCGAGTCAATAAAGGAACTGATCTTGCCTGTTGTTGTTATAACCTGAAAGATTTGAGAAGAACATTATGAGGACACAAGTATAACAACCTTGCAAAATAGTTTGTCAAAGAAAAGATACCCTGTATGGAAGAATGTGTGATATTGTGAAGGTTAAAAGGCGAGCAAAGAGAATGACAGGAAACCCAATGGAATGCAGCCTCTCAAATGCTTACATGATAAATCAGCATCCACAAGCAAACACACAATTTACAAAGTCCATTCTAGGTTTCTTCTTTTTACCCCCTCTATCATGCAATGTGGGCTGTCACTTCTCCTGTGCTAAATGCTACGCTGCAATTTCTCTATTAGACTAAAGACATAACCTTACAAACATTACAGGGTGACATCTTCTCACTGTTTTGTCCCTAATTGAAAGGTTCCATTAATTTTTATTGTTTAGGACAAGACGTTTACAGTACATTTGTATCAAAGGTTCACAGCTAATGAGCAGAGACTTAAGAGAAGAGCACAGAAATCAACTCATAATATTCAGTGTCGTCTTAATTTAATTTTGTTTGCTCTGACCTGCTCGCTCAAAAGGAAAAACACCAATTTATCGCAATTTGCTCACTGAAGAGAAGTGTTACTGTGGCACTGACCCTTTGCCAAAAACCACATCTCACTCTGAATAGATAAACAGAGCAACCATAAAGGATATTATCGCTGTAAATATAATGTCTACTTAGTCAAATAAAAATGTGTTTCGCTCCTCCAAATGCACTAATATAAATTCTGGTTGAATGTGTAGTTCCAGACTTCTCTTAACACTTTGAATAATAATTTAAAAAATCACTATTTTTATTTACACTTGATTAAGTTAAAGACTGCCAAAAATACAACAGTGGTGGTCTCATCCAAGCTCAGCAGTTTGTGTACAGGGTGGCAGAGATTCTCTTAGAAAACAGCAGAATAAGGAAGTTTCAAGGGATATAAATGAATATTTAATAAGAAAAACTGAGTGAATACTGTTTCATACTGTGTCCTTTTTAATGTTTAATGCTGATCCAGATGCCGCTGCTCTTAAGTGAGATGAAACATGATGCTACATGGTTGTGTTAATAAGAAGACAAGCCCACATGCACGTGTGCATACACAGCCACTCGCTGACACACGGCAGCAGTAGCAACTGGGTCCGACAGCTGAAGCCATCAGCCATGCTGCTCCTACAACCTCCACTGGGACAGGAGGAAACATGGAGGGACACAACTAAGACAAAGGACTGAGGAAGGTTTGATTTAGTCAAATGTTTCATGCCTTTCTCACCAAATCTAAAATGCATTACCCATGAGCAGTAACAAATCAGGCGGGCGGCGTACTGCAGAGCAGCAGCGCTTTGGTGTGCCTCTTCATATGATGAAAAGTGTGTTTCATAATTACTGTAAAATAAAATGCTGCATGTGTGTGAATGTGTGCAGGCTGTAGGTCACTTCCCTAACAGAAAAGTACAATTGTCTGCTGATGGACATCTTTTCTTTGCCCTCTTCAGGAAACATCTGCTTGACTCTCTGTCTGCCTTTTTGCCATTTAGATCTGCCTCCATTATTCAACACCTTGACCGTAGGGAACAAGGGTGCGCACACACACACACACACACACACACACACACACACACACAAGACGCCTGCGTATTTGTGTGTGTTTGTGTGTGCGTGTGCATGTGCGTGTGCGTGTGTGTGGAGGGGGTCTTATGTGCCTTGAGAGCAGCAGCATAGAGTTGTGACAGGTAGATAACACCTGGATGAATAATTCAAACTGGCGCAAGCTAGCTGAGTCAGTGACAAGACAAGAAAGAAAACACAGGACATGTGAATAAATCATCAGAGAAGGGACTAATAGACCAAGCACAGGAGAAGACAAGACTGATAACATCTTTTGCTACCTCCTGCTCTAGCTTTAATCATTCCAACAACCTTGTACATGAATATTCCTGATCTTGCCAGCCATACTAATGTGTGAGGATGTAACTGTATGGTGTCTTATCATGCAGTATTACCAGGAAGAGTCAAAACAGCCCACCAAAACAGCATGACAACCATCTCTGATACTGTACTAATACTACAACTGATAAAAAGGGGAAAGACATGAGATATGAGATACTACACATGTAGTCTATTCAGATACAGTAGGGCATTATTTCAATTATTGTTTATCATTTCTCACTAGTATAAAGATATTATGTTCATAGTTATCTTGTTTGACTGAATTTTACTCACTGGATTGATCATGAGTTGTACTTTTAAGCACATAGTTTTAAATACTAGTAAAAATAACATTAATGTTTAGATAGTGCTGTGATAATCATAATATTCTTTTGGTCCATATCTCCTACTTGTACATTAAAATAAGACATCAGGGATGGTACTGGCCAAGGAAACTTCCAAATGAATGAGGCATTGAAAAGAAATCAGCATTCTAGTTCATATAATGTTTATAAGACCTCCACCTACACTTTAAACAGTAGAGGAAATTGGACTAAACTGAACTCCAACATATAAGTGATCGCATCTGTCATGCATATCTCACTATCCATTTACTGAAAGTGCTAAAAAGCAGTTTGTTTGCTAACAGTAGCCTAGAGGGGTTGGTACACGCACTCACGCCTGTATCTTTGTCATGCAATTCCTCCTCAATGAAGACGCATGGCCAATTACTCACAACACAAAAACAGAAACGCATTCACATTTTTCTTCCTTGTTTTACCACTCAACTGAGAAACCCTATCATTTTTTCTCCCTGTCATCACACTGAAAATGTAAGCCAAAGTGCCACAGTCATGGGCCAGAAATCTGGGACAGGGAGTAGGAAGAGAAAGTGAAGTGGATAGGGAAAGAGTAGGTGCTGAGTAAAGGTCTCTGTAAAAGTAAAGCTCATTGAAACAACAAAGAAATATATCATATAATAAGTTAAGTCAGGCAGATAGACATTCAATAATTAAGTATATAAACAAATGTAGTGAATCTGACCTGTTCTTTGAGAACAAAAAATGAGAGCAACTCTGCTGAGTAATTCTGGTTTCACGTATTGGTTCTCATTGGCCAGCACCCAGAAACAGCCCTCTGACATTTCCTGGGGACGAATCTGAAAACACACATCACACACTTCAGCACATTTAGTTAACACTAAGTTCTGTATTTTACAGAGTATAGTGACTACAGAGGGAAATGCCATTGTAAAGAAAATACATCATTATAATCAGATATCAGTTAATATGTTAAGGCTACAAAAGGCTTTTCAAAATGAACTGCACAATAGTCCTGTCAGAAAAGTCCAAGGGATCCATAATGCATCATTACAAACCACGTGAGAGCGTTCACTCCACGTATTGGTCAGATGTGTTTGGGACACGGTAACAGTAGGTGGCAGCATGCACCATTGACGTTGGTTTGTATTCCGCCAGTAAAACCAAAGAAGAAGAAGAAAGTAAATACAGGCAGAAGGCCCTGTGTTGTGAACTAGTGCATATTTCTGTGAGAGAAACATTGCTGGTTCATTCTCCGGCTATCTGCTAGTGCTAGAAACAGTTTGCGTGCTCTGCCGCATCACAGAATGCAACGCTCATCTGGCTACAGGAGCAGTTTAGCTCAAACTTGCGGAGTACACCTGGTAGTTGCGTCGGTTCCCGTTCCCACCACAAACAACCTACTCCAGAGTTAGTTGGGAACCGGACCGAGACCACCTCTTCTAAAGGGTCTTGGTGTGGTTGTTTTGGTCCCCCTCCGAGTGTGATTACTGTGTTCACACATGAATACACCCTAATGAACCGCACTAACCGGGCAAACGCACCAGGGTTTGTTTTAACTGAACCAAACAGGTTAGGTGTGAAAACACCCTTAGTGTGGAGGAGTTGGCACACCCTTTTCCTTTTTTCTTTTTTGTTTGTTTTGTGTCTGAATACTGTAGTTAGGCACAAAAAAACATTGCATACCAAGGCACCAATCCAATGTTTGGCAATTATTTGCCAGTTACCATGTTCCAGATGATCCTGAACAGCAGATGACAGTAAAGTAGAATCCAATGCAATAATTACATTTTTATTTCTGTGCATCAAGTTATTGACATATATTGCCTTTGTCAGGACAGTATGGTAGCAACACATGCATGCACGCACGCGTGCGCGCGCACACACACACACAGTTACACTGCACATCCCCTTGGGATATAAACAATGTAGAAAATAAGATGGCTTTGAAACCCTTAATGACAGATGTCAAATGTAGAATTGATTTGTAAACATAAAGGTCTAAACGTGAGCTTGTAATAATAAAGTCGCAGACTTAATGTTCAAAAGTCTTAACACAACCTCTGTTGGGCCAATTAAACTAAAGGCAACTAATAGTCCATAGTCATACACGATAAGGACCACAATCCTAAGAAATATTCAATCAAAATGGTCAACCAATTGAGAGTAGTAACACAAAATGTAAAAAATAAATAATAATAATTTGAGGTTGTTTGGGGGGTCTTCCTGTGTGTCAAAAAGTTTCTGAACAGCTTTGTCCCAAACATAACCATATGTGGGGTCTCATACAGCTGTGCCGTAGGTCCTCCTCATGTCCTACTAAAAAGGTTCACTTGAAATTTCAAGCATATGGTTTAATTTGCCGAACACCTGTACCAATGTACATCTGAGATTAAATTATTAATCAAACCACAAACTAACATCACTTGTGGTGTGAACTAATATTGCTCTGCAGAGAACATCTGTAGAGGAACCACTAAGGCTGTTCTGACAATAGTATCTGATCATCTGTTATTTTCAATTATGACTAGCTTGGCACAGAGGTAGAAAGTTGTTGTTTAATTCTTAGAAAAACATCTGTGCTGTTCAGGCTCTGCCAATGAACATCAGGAACAAAGTTCAGAGCAGAGAAAAGGGCCACTATAAATACCTGGCCTAAATGTTCAGTTTCTTGTCCCAAACTTTTTGTTAACCATAATCCAGCACGGTGGGAAAACATCTCTGATATCTCTCTTTTTACTGTAGATCACTCAATAAAGAAATCTGTAATAGTACCAGTTATTAGTCAGAAGATACACCTCTAAAATGCACTGTAATCCAATATACTAAAATAGCATGGAAATAAATCCTACATTTGCGAAATTTTCGATGTTAAAATTTTAGTTCACTTTGTCAGTGAGGTGTTGATTCGACTCCATAGTCATTTTTTGAGGCTTTAGTTAGTAGTATATTAGACTACATTGTATTGAGATGTTTTTCCTATATTATGTCACCCTCATGTATGAAAATGGGGTTAAATATTAGAAACACCTTGCAGTGTCTTACCTTGGACCAGTTGAGGCGCTTCATAGAGGTCTCAGGCTTGAATTCCTTCTTAGGCCGGAGGCCATAAGGCAGCGCATGGTGGGTGGGGGAGCCTAGAGCACCCCCAAACCCAAGAGGGGGTGGAGGTGGGGCACCAAATGGAGGAGGCACTCCAGGTGGAGGAGGCGGGGCAGGACAGCCAGGTAAAGGAGGCGGTGGAGGCGGAGGAGGGGGAGATGGCAACCCAGGTGCTGGAGCAGGGAGTGGAGGCCCAGATGGGAATGATGCCTGTCCAACATGTGCAGAGGACAGACCCACAGGTACAGCTCCAAACTGGATAGGCAGGGAGAAGAAAAAATGTATGAGGGGGACATACGCATAAAATACAAAAAATAATGCTCATTTTATGCAAAGTGTGACAGCTGATGTTAAGGCTCCAAAGAACTCCACTGACATCCAACACTATTAAAAACACTTTCTGGAGTCATACTGTTGCACTGGTGATGATACTTGTTACTAAAATAAATACATTCTTGATTTTGGTCTCTTCAGGGGATTTATTCATAGATAATATAACGTATAATCTTTTATTTAACTTTAAAATATAGCTGGACTTGGTTTCAGTATAAAATGATTATCTAACAATGCAAAGACCCAAAATCCTCGTCACTGCAGTATCAAGTCCTTCATATTCCTTTATCTGGGCAGTAGTGTAAACCTTCTTTATAATCTTAATATAATTCTTGAATTCAATAAACAATCTAGTTCCAAGGGCCTTAACCATAAAAAGCCTTTTCACAGCGTTTATAAAGCAAGTTTAAATATATTTTTTCTAATCAGTCTGAAGGTCAGATAATATTTTGCAGTGGCTGTTTTTTATATTCTAGTAAGTGATTGTTGCTTACGTCATCAGTAGCTTTTTTGTAGCTTGATTCTAGCAAATATTACCCGATTACAGAATATTAGTACGGGTTTTTTACAGAGTCTGGAGCAGCGCTGATGAAACCCTTCCCTGGATAAGTAAAATAAACATAGAATTCACATTTGAAGGGGAAAAAAAGAAAAGTGATCGGCCAAGTGTATATCACAGTATGCTTTCCTCTCTAACACCACTGTGCTACGGATAACTGAGGCGTGTTCTCTCAACCATCCAACAGGGGCCAAATGCTCATAAACCGTCCAGATTCTGCCCAGAACATACCCACAATAATTAGTTTTTTCCAAAGCTAAAAATCAAATGTTATAACCGGGGCTACAAAGCTTCGTAAATTGTATCATACAGAGCAAATGCCTTATTGATCCATGCACCAGTTTTAGATTAAAGACGCACACTAAAGGTCAGCCCTGGGCCCTTACTCTGCCACTGCCTCGAGAGGGAAGAACACCTTTGCTGAATTAACAAGTGCAAGTGCGTGTGTGTTGGTGAAAGTTAGACTGACAAAGACAGACAAAGTGAGCGACACACAGTGTGTGTGTACGTACCCGCACTGGCTAAATGTACCACCGTCATTTGAACCAATGTACTATTTGAGTATTCATTCTGTGTTTGCTCTCTCAAATTGAAAAATTATCAGGAAAATAAAAAGGAAGTTCTCTTCCCCTCTCTGAGAGTGTAGTTATCTTGCAGTGCCAGGGCATGGGAGCAACTCTCTGGAGTGTTGGGGGGGGGGTAGCTTGATGAGTGGACCAGTAGTGAGGTTGAAGGGGGTTGTCAGAATAAATTGCTTTTAGAACAATTTCCTCTTATGGGATAAAGATCAGAGAATCAGAAATGGCCAACATGGAGGACTGGTCAGTGTTCTCATTAGACTTAGTGTCAGCTAGCCAGTGGAGCAGCCTCCATGTCAAACCAAACTGCAAGCTCCAGTGAATAAAAACCCCCATCCCATCCACATCCCGCACCCCAAAATAAAAAGAACATCTCATAATGGAAACAGAAAAGAAAGTTGAATTGCAAGTCTTTGCTAGATTTATGGGGTTTTGTTGAGTAATCAAATCTAGTATTTTCTCACATCCCCTAAAGAATGAACACAATTAACAAAAATAGATATAGAAAACAAAAACATGTAGGTCATGTACCTGGGACCTGAAGGCCTGCAGTTCTGCTTGGAGTCCAGCTATTTTTTCTTCACACTTAACCAGCTGAGCTTGTGCCTCCTGTCTGCTTAGAAACTCCTCGTCAAACTAAAAAGACAAACACGTATCCAAATGAATCACTCAAGCACACACTGATATTGAATTAATGTACCACGAATTAACATAAGCGGTATTTGTTAAAATTGTTTAAGTCTAATGGTATAATCATTTTATATAATCAACGCTCATTTTACCTTGATTACCTTAATTTAATGATTGAATGTCAACCTTTTGTCAAACACCCACTCATTAATAAAACCCTTTAAGTACCATACACACATGCCAATCAGTGAGCGCATCCTTCTAATCAGGATCTACAACCTGCTGCTACCCCAACTTCAATTAATCACAGCCAATCCTTTTGACCTCACACATTTCACAAGCATGTGTGTCTGTGTGTTACAATGACAACTCCTATTTTATTTTTCATCTGTTATCCATGTAAGTTTCTGCTAAGTGATGACTGCAAATGTAGAATATGTTACTGCTATGACCATGCGTTATTATGTTTATAATACAAGCCCCCCAGGAATTGTCAGTGTTGTGTTTACTTCACAGTGTTAATGTTTTATTATCTAAACAGATGTTATTTTAAAGAACAAATCAGAATAAATGCCAGCATGCCTTAGTGGGTTTTGTTTTGGCCAGGTGGTGTAGTGGATATGGAGTGGGATAAAAATCTAAATTGTTTTTTGGTCAATACTTGCCTTCTGTGCCAGTTCTGAAGCTCTTTGTTCATACTCATCAATCCGAGCTTTATCTACACACACCTCTGAAAACAAAAAAACAGAATGAAAATCATTTGTGTTTTATTGAAATATCTGCAATGCAAATAAACTGCCAGAAGACTGTGACTTGCCTAAGAGGTGGCTGAAGTCCACATCGAGGCGCTTGCGGTAACTGAAGTCTGGGTCAGTGCCACTACGGTGGAGCACAATTTGAGACACACACTCCTCAATGATCTTAAAGTACTGGGGCCTGAGAGTCAGGATGAGTGAGACAAGAAAGTCAGGAGTCAGAGAGAAAAAGACAGTATCAATATGATTTTATTGATTTATTTTCATACTTTGAATCTCTTAGTGTGTATGCATCTGTACAAGAGCTGATTTTTGGACGGAGTTAGGTGTGAGAGAAACTTAACTGTCTGCATGAAAAAAGCAGGGCTACTGAGAAGCTATAAGGGAAATGTGGCACATCCCAACAACTTCTACAGTTATGCCGGTGCAACCAATCAGAGTCACTGCATAATACATATCAGAGATCCTACATATAACAGGCAGCTCTAAGTCTGGGCTACATACCATCATGATAATGTATCATTATGTATTACTGAATCAAATCAACTATACAACAGGTGAAATTTGAAACCAACTGTCACTGAGCATTACAATACATTTTACATGCTCTAACATCATTAACGCGGTTGACATGAGAATCAGGTCTGTCCAGAATTCTCACACATCTTTCTCCAACACCTAACCCCCAGCCCCCACCGCACTCCCAGATATTCAGAAGACAATGGGTGGACACATCGATAATGATAAGGAGGGGAAATAGACAACAGAAAAAGAAAAACGTTTAACTAAATAAGAAGGGCGGGGCTGAACAGAGGAAAGAAGTTTCAGTAAATGGATATACTGTATGTATTCCATAAGAAATATGGCAAATAAATACATTTTTTGATAAGGACACATTTTTTTCAGGATGTAAACTTTCATTGATGATAAATGAAAAGGCTAACTTGGGATAATATGGCCAACATGAGGCACATGCTAATGTGACACGAGTTAAGGGTGGTTTCTTTTGGTTTCTTTAGAATTACTAACACTTAAAAATACCCGTTTATACACCACTTACACCTTCATATAAGAACTGTTTTGATCATACTGAACAATGGGGAATACACACCAACCTATTAGCTCAGTGAAATTATTTCAACTGGCTCTGTTGAATGCATTAATCACACAATAACCAAGGGCATGCCACAGTTCGAAAAAGGAGAATGTATAATGCAACAACAGATGACATGCAAGGCTGGGAGCCACAGTGCTATTGCAAGTTAAAGGGAAAGTGTCTGTGTGATCTGCTCATTAGCTTACAAGAATGCCGCTGAGAGTCCAAAGCCCTTCTACACCAAATCATTAACTACTACTTTGAGATATAAACAGCGATAAATCAGGGAAACTGCCTTCCACCTTTCCCTAAAACAAGAGACTGGTTCTGATAGTATGAATACCATATCTATGATTTTGAAGATGGAATAGTGGTCTGAATGAAGACGAAAATATTAACAATCAAATGGAACAAGGCATGGTGTCAGTCAAGCTGCTGGTGTTCCTTTCATTACTCTGTGACTTTGGGACCCTTGTGTAGAAGGGGATTATATATATTCTTGACATCAAGGATACCAAGAATTAAACTGACGATCACTACACCAGTCAGCCATGAGAGATGCAGTGCTTTTAAAGGATCACATTCAGATATGATGCCTTATGTGCCAATGTTGAAAATGAATGATATCAACAGTACGGAAGTTATTGCCAACCACAGTCCCAATACTTGAATGCATGCATTTCTAAGTATATCCATATATCCATTTCTGCACTCAAGCACTGAAAGCTATTGGCAACCTCAGTCCAAAAGACCAAAAGAAATCTTCCTTGCATGACGATTGTAACAATTATCTGGATTATTAATCCATTGATTACCTTTTTTTTATTATTATTATTATTATTATTATGATTATTATGATTATTATGATTATTATTATTATTATTATTGTTATTTTATTATAATAGTCGCTTTGGCTGTAAAATGTGAGAGTGGCCATCACAAAGTACAGACCTTAGCTTAATGTTTTTAACGGACTAATTTTGAAACAAAACATATTGTGCAAGATCCTTACAGGGTTTTGTTATAATAATATTATAAAGAGTATGGTCTAGACCTGCTCTATATGAAAAGAGCTCTGATATAACTTCTGTTATGATTTGACGCTATATAAATAAAAACTGAATATGGCCTTGATGGCTAAATACATGATATCATGCTAAAAGACTGAGGCTAAAGCTGCATGTCCCAGGCAAAAGGTTGTATTGTTTTTGTACTGCAGTGCAGAACTAGTATGATAAGGAGAAAATGTAAGATCAGATTATTACTGTATTCTAACATAACCCTTTTTAGCTCTGACAGAGGTCAGATTTACAGTACCCTTTACTGTTCATCTTCACACAATATGATTTCAAGAGAAAAGGCTTTTAGGGATGAGGACTAACAAATGTGTTTGATGTCCATAATGTAACACTATCTTGTTTAACAAGTTGGGAGAGGTTGCTGGACTGTAAACTTCCCCAAACCCAATTTAGAGCAAAAGAGAGCCATTAACAACATTACCCCTAAAATCTGATAGCATCCAGGATAGCATCTGATAACTACAAAGCGTAGTGTGGGTTTTGTGTGTACAGTAAATATTTTTATGCTGTTACTAATGCTTACAAAATAGATGGCACCAACGTTGGCAGTCTTAAAACACCAATGTTGACATTTCATAATATTTTGAGATGAAGAAACTAATCAGACAGAGCCAGAGCAAAGTGCCTGACACTTTAAGTGTTGGTTTTGGGCGGGAGAAAAACTGCAGGTGATGCATTACTTATTCTTCAGATTAGAGCTACATCTTTTGATCAAGCCAAGGTTTAACTCACACCCAGCTGTGATCAAACCAACATAAAATAAGCCTTTGAAAAGTACCACTAATAAGAGATGAGAAATACTCTGGAGCCATGGTTGCTATAGACGGCTTGGAGATGAAAGAGACAACATTCTCTTTGTTAGCCAATGTCATTGAGAGGGTTTAAGGCAGAACGAGTGAGACTTCCACAAAACAAGTTCTTCACCCGTGTACATCATTACCAGTGTTCAAAAGGTGTTTAGACCTTTGCTTGTGGGTACATTCAGCTAAGATGTGAGGTTAAAATGCTATATGTCAGTCATCATTATTATCACACAGACCGTAAGCTATATTATTGTATACGTCTGACACCTCTGACCAGAGCCAAAGCTTTGGACTATAAAGAAAATAATAATAGAGCTAATGAATAGAGCTGGGGGAAGAAGAAAAGAAAAAAATCACAGAATCAAGTCAAAGTCACGAATACACAGGGAGGGTAAATGAGGGAAGAGCATAATGAGAATCAAATAAAAGTGGAAAATGAGAAGTTAAAAGAAAAAGGCGTGCTTTATTACACTTTAGATAATTAATGTTTTGTGTGTATGTGTGTGCTGCTGATTTTTACCTGACCAAGTAGTCATTGCGTATAAGCATCAGGTGCTGCAGTATAGAAAGGAAATAGGGCTCTGCACTGCTGTCCTTCACGATGCTCTGTACAATACTGAACACATCCTCGGCATCAGTGCAGAGAGTCAAGGACTCGTACGTAAATGGAAACATTTTCACATAAAAAAGTAGAAGCTACTGAAATAAAAACGAAATGAAAGAATTATGTGTTTTAGGAATAACTGAACTTAGTTGGATGCCATGAATGTTACCAATGTAGAGTAGCCACATTTACAAAAAACAGACACTGAATTAGACCTTAGAATTACATGCTTCTGTATGTATTAATGGCAAGGATATTCCAGCTCGCTCTTGATGTCTTCCAGCCTATGAGAGAACTCTATCATGTCCTCTTCTTTGTGCTCCTCAAATACCTTTAGCTGAATGTCAAGGGCCTCATTCCTGATGGTTGTCAGTTGCTACAGATGGATTAAGGTAGAAAAAGAACAAGGCAGGAAAAGATCAGATTTCAGAGATAAAGAATTAAGCTAAATAAATCAGTGAGCAAGGCTTCAGACCTTCTCTGACATCGGCACCAAAAGGGAAGCATCAAGCTCAAGTAAAGAAAAGGAGCTCATTCTAAACGCTATTACTCATCATGATAAACAGGTGTGGTGACCAGCTCCTCATTTTAATTTATTTGTTTTCTTGGCACCTACAGCAACATTGTTTACAACAGATAAACATGTTAGGTAGATGGTATAAAAGCCAGTAGGAAGATTATTAGCCCAGGCACTAGAAACTTTATTGGTTTCTGGGTGCTGGCACAGACAGAGGACATGCAAACTCTCCTCTGTGTTTCATAAATTATTTGCTGGAGCAAATCTACAATATTTCACTGAAGTGGACAACTCATTTAAATATTAATACAAGGTGAGTGTGAATTTATAATATGTGTGTCTGTGTGTCTGTGTGTGTTGGGGGGTGTATGTTGTGCTTACCGGCAATATCTCTTTCAGGCCACAGCGCATAAATTCATTTCTGATGTGCAGCCTGAAGTCCAGTTCATCAGGAGATGTTACTAGTGCATTGATGAGCTGCATGCATGCCACCTGCAACATGAAGGATACACAGAACAGAGTGAGAGAGAAGAGAGAAAATGAGAACCAGTGAAAGAGACGACTGACTTTTTTTTCCAGAAGTTGATGAAAAGCATGCCGACATGCATGTTAAATGAGTTATGTCCCTTAGAAGCAGAGGACCATAACTAATGCATGTCTATTTTCTCCAGTCACCAACTAGGGGGGCCGATTTTAATATTAATGCAACAACTGCAGACCCATACACACAAAACTAACTAACAGTCAATTTAAGGGCAAACTCGCTCTTTTGGAAGCTGTTTTTCACTCCCCTCTGAGTTTGGTTTACTGCACAGGGACCGCTGCGCTCTGTGACTCTTCAAGTAGCCCAGCAAACACAGACAGAAAAATCAATTATTGATCAGTAAAGCAATCCACTCATGTGTGAAAAGAGGGTATGGCAATGCTAAAGCCCAGAGAGGATATTCAGATGTCTTAAGGTTCATTTTCAGTTTGATAGCACTCTTATTTTTGTCATGGCACTCAAGCTTAGTAATTACCTGTCTCCAAAGTACTATTTTACTATTGTAATTCAGGTAGGTAATATTACAAAGTGTCACAAAAACTTTGTCTTGGATATGTGACTGGGGTGCAAGGCCTGTCAAGAAAACAATACTATTGAAGAGATCGTAACAATTATTTGAATGATTGCCTACCTCCCACATATCCTTTGGTTTCAGTATAAACTTATTCAGTTTAAGTAAAATCAATAGGCAGAGAGTTGAATCTTGCTGGAGATACTTAATCGATAACAAGAGACAAAGGGGGAGCAAGAGAGATCACTGCATTTCCTTTTCATGAGTAAAACATCACAGTATACGTATATGCTATGTTAGTATTTGAACTATCTACATCAACCTCAGCTTTTGAATGTGAACAATACATAAGTCAATTACAAAAACATAAAGACACTCAGACTGTAAGAGAAAATCCGTCTAACTTTGATTTTGGAGGTCCCCCATGTGTTTATTTACACTTATTGTCTAAATGCACACTTTCCCTAAGCCAAAGGCTGTCAGGGGAGACTGTGTATAAATGCACTCAAGTAGGACAGAGAGCCTTTGGCCACACATTGCCATAGTTAGGATAACAGTATCTGTGCTTTAATAATGCATGGGGTTAAAAGGAAACTCTGCTGTGTATTAGAAAGTGGGAAGTAATAACAAAGCATCAATAAAACACAACTACGGCCTTACAAACTCTCCAGTACAAACTAAGGGTTATGTTTGTATAGCCGCAAATGAGTTTTGCTTATTAAATGCCTCCATATGAAGGAAATTCTGCCTTCGAGTGCACCCCAAAATCCTTATTTCTTTTTGTCCATTCCTCCTTCCATGTAAAAGTCTTTCCTTCCCTCACTTTGAGTGAGTTATGTCCCTTGTCCCAAATGTTATTGCTATCTTACCTCTCACTTTCTTAGGGTGTCCCTACAGTTTTGCATGTGTCAAAGGTAGTTACAGCAATCTGAATGCAAATGCTACGGATAATACTACAGGGGGCAGTGTGTGTGTGTGTGTGTGTGTGTGTGTGGTGGCTATTGGATGAATGGTCACTCTTTTCACATCCCTCAGCCACCAATTAAAAAAGCATACAACATACTTTAATCATGAATTACATTACTGTGACACACACCGATGCTGTCTCTGTTTAAAACAGCCCACATGCAATATCTCAAGTGTATGTATCGGCAGCGAGATGATACATCTATAAGATTATGTCCACAAAGACGGGGATTATATGTAAAGTGAAATGGGCAATGTGCATGGTACAAGACTATATATCAAGTTTGGTTAAAGGAAGGAACATGAAAAAAGGGACAGATTCTTTATGTAGGTTTACTGTAGGTTAGAGGAATATTTGGTTTTATTGTAGCCGCTATTGCTTTTTTATTGTACAATAATTCCTGGTTCCACAGTACTTACAAAATAGCTTGTTTTACAGCTTATTACTAGATGTTCCTGTACCTTTAAATGCAGTCTTTTTATGATATTACATATGGCAACCCCAAATCATGGAAGATCTTTGTCTTGACTGAGCACCTAACACCACTACACAATGATTATGTTCATTACAGCAAATGGTAAAATCATATTAACAGGTTCTAGACCGGCTTGTTATTTCACAGTTGTTTGTTTGAGCCCCACAATGCACCTTAACCAACATCAATACATAAACCAATATGTACCAAGAACAGGTAACGAACACTAGGCATTGAATACTACGAGAATACAAATTTTGATGATGTATGTTGGCATTGTGACTGCATCTATGATTTACTATACGTATCACCCAGTTTTGACTCAGAACAAGAGCATAACAAAAGAATTCTTGACAAAAAAAAGACTATCAGACCAAAGAATGTGTAAGTGACTAACAAACCCTGAGCACAGAGAGGTTGTGATATGTTGAAATGGTCATTTTCCTATTTCAGAGAAATTGGAAGGAAACAACAAGGTGTCAATGGCTGTACATGTACTTTGCACTTACTTGTAATTGAACCGAGCGATCCCGTAGTCCCTGCACAATGGGACTGAACCTCTCGATGGTTCGCCATTCCCCAGCTGTGGTGATGGCTTCAAGGACCTTTTCCAATCTGGATGAGAACATTAAATGCATCAGCACACAATTGGGGGAAAAATGAAGCAATATATTCATTTCAAGGGATTTTGACTATGTGATCTCTCCTATTCCACTGTATCCAAGGTTCCTTTCTTTTCAATTTGACCAAAGTGGATGGGCTTTTCCTGAAGATTTCATCACCTTCACTGTAAAACATTACTTAAGACTTGAGTAGGATTGTGATGACAATTTAAAATTCATTAAATGTATAATGTCAATTATTATTATTAAGTCAATTATAAATTAATTTCAATAATAAAATTAATAGTTTTTGAAATTTTAAATAAAGAGCATTCAACTGGGCATATTGTTACATCTTATACTTGCAAACTGAATTACTTTTTTTTAATTTAACCTAAAATATCTCTTATAATATCTAATTTGACACTGGAGTCACTTCAGCTCTCAAAACCTATTTTCCCTGCTACTATTTTCTGTATTTTTACCAAAACAAGACACCTTATCTACACGATTCTTGCAATACATCATCAGTACACAATATGCTGGCACCAGTATTGTGATACGTTCTTTTGAGAGTGACACTGGCACTCACAAAATACTGTATCACTTGACTATTTTCCCTTACTCCAAATATTTAACTACATTGTGGCAGTTGAGCCTTTTAGAAATATTTGGCTCTTTTATGCTTTTACAATTAGAAGCCCTGCAATGCCCTTTGATTTGAATTGATAATAAATAATAAAGGGAAATTATAAACTTGACCATAATTTCAAGTGCAGCCCAAGCTAAGGTAAAATCTTGATTTTATTAAATTGAAAAATATCGTCTTTTTCAACATTAGAAAAGCAGGAAGACACAGATATGTCGACAGAAAGAATGAAGTCAGAACATACGTGTTCTCTTCGCCCACAATGCAGATGGCTGACAGCAGCTTTACCACATCAGTCATCATGGCAGACTGGGTGGGATCAATGGCTCTTGCCAGTAACGCAAGGCTTTTCTCCTCCCCCAGGATTCGATCCAAGCCATACTGCGGTAAACACAAACACAAAACATGATTACCCAGATATGCTGTAATTCTGCCCATTTGCAACAAGAATACAATGTCATGGTAAAACCAAATCGTATTACTTTAAGAACACAAGATTAATTCAAGTTCAATATACTTACCTGCACTCCAAATTAAGCTTGAATGATGAAATGTCTGACAGACGTAAGAAACATAGTTCCATCTATAATTCAGGTTAATCTGTTGTTGTTTTTTTATGTTTTAAACAGTTGTCTCTAAACTTTAGAAAACCTAGCAGATCCTCTAAATCTTCAATACCATTGTTTACATATACAGTGAAGTACAGAGTTAAACAGTGTAAATACTGTCCAAAGTTAAAGTCAGTGGGTACTAAGAAAGTAATGACAATTAAATAGAAAAAGTAAAAGCTCAGAGATATATACTAGATGTTTTTTTAGTAACTATGCAGCTTAGAAAACACTTACGTCAAATCTATACATTCAAGTTATAAGGGAAGTTTCACAGTGTGGTAACCTTTAGTATTACATTATCACGCCATTGGTGACAGACAATAGAAAATGTGCAACTGTGTGACTTGACGCAGGAAGGCAGAAGAAAAAAAGACTGCACTGACAGCTGGCAGAGAACACCTGTCTTCTTGGCATTGTGGGTACATCCCATCCCAAGATGCCTCTCTAGCCAGGGAAAGGTCTGGGCTGACAGAGAGGCCTACGGGTAAATGCTGGCGTCTGGCGCCTGTTGAGACGCAGGATTACATGAGACCTTACAGCACACTTTGTGCCAGAGTGGCTGTATATCTGTCTCCGCTGGGTTTGAGCTCCATGTGGCAACATTTTTTTTTCCTCTCTATAGCTACGGTGGACTAACAGCACACAAGGAGGCATTGTGAAATAAATCTATGAAATAATATTTTTATGTACAAATGCTTAAGCCTGAACGATAATTCAATATTACTGTCTATTGACCTTAAATGGTCATATTGTTTTATAATTTTTCTTTATAGTTTTATTCTGTTGCTTAACTTAAACAAATTGTAATTACATTATAAAATGACACTGTTTTTGGAAAAACAAAAACAACTTGTCTGAAGAAAATGCAAATACATTTCAGTTTATTGCCCTGCTCTACTTTTTATGTCTTTTCAAGTCCATTTAGTTTCTTTTGCTTCTATAGATAATTTGTTCTCTGTGTGTTGAACGGCTGTCTGTGTCCCTTTATGTTTACTGCTAAAACTGTGCAATTGCTTATTTGGACCAAATAGTCCCAAGAGCTAAGGAGTCCCAGGAACTAAATCCATAACTAAAAGTCTATTTTGCGTGATCCACTGCATTTCCAATCCATCCGAAGAACCTGTAAAGGTTAGGCTAATAGACCGACAGCAGATTTTAAAAAAGAACCGCTTTGTTTGACTCACAATATTCACACACAACAAAACAACACAGAGACACAGAGGCAGAGACACGCTGTTCTGTGATTTATGGCTATTAATTTGTGCTGTAATGCGTCACCACATTGAAACAATCAACAAATGAGGTTGTGTTTCTCTTGTTCACTCTCTTGATGGCATCTCTTTCCCGCTCTCACACGCTCTCTTATAGTTCCTGAGCCATCATAAAGTACTAACTCCAGAGTGGGGACTTTTTGCAGGCCAGGAAGCTTAGATCTGTGCAAATGTGTCACACAGTGTTATCCAGATTGCATCAGCACATTAGCAAAACTCCCCTCAACTGGCTCCATATTGTTTGTGATGCTGTCCTGGTCATGAGCCCTTTGTAACTGAAATCCCAGGTGCCTGATAATTGCATGAAAACACCAGATGTTGATTTGGATGGGATTAAAATTACCCTTGAAGATTAGACTCAACTCAAGTTACTTCAGGTAGATAAAAGGACAAAACTGACATATTAATTCTAAGATGTATTTCCTAATAATATTAGCATAGGAATAGACTTTGGGGACTTGTGGTAGTACACCCACCACACCACCTGCCCCTTTAAGGAGTCTATGAAAGTTCATCAAACTGGGTTTACTCGTATAAAAATCTATTATTACCTTATTGTTCATGAAGGCTTTGAGACACTGGACAACTTTATGTTGGTTCTTTTTGTCAATCTTCTCTTGCCTAGGGACATAAGAGAGTAATGAGGAACAGTTCATCTCTAACGTACAGCATAAAGACTACAAACTGTATACAGGCTGCTTGAAACTTAGTGTACATTTTCATATACTGATAAAGGACTCTGAAGGAGTGTGTGTAAAAGCCAAAGTGCTGATGATATAAAAACACATTAACACTAAAGAGATCTGTGATGTGTAACTTTGGGGCTGAATTACAGTATTTTGTTAAAATGGCTAAACACGGTGAACATTACCAAAACTACACAACTTTGTTTGATTATTTGTTAATACTGATTGTATGAATACACAAATAATTATAGTGACATACAGTAGGTAAGAGTTTATACAAGGATACACATGAATGAATGCATAAACTTACTGTTTCTTGAACAGCAACCTTTCCAAAATGTCCAGCAGCAGTCCGAGACCCTCATGCCCGAAGCTCTGCACCCAACTGAAACAACAAACATTAAATCAATATCACAACAGTGTAAGACTGACAACAACACTTTCATACTCATCAACCACTGTGAAAAGCTTTAAGACAGAAAAACACATGTAGAATTCAGTGCTTTCTGCTGAGGAGAAAGGCAGCATTAGTAAACATAGGATTGCATGCCTGACAAGAAAAACTACACTAAAATATTATAGACAGGGGGAAACAACAAAAGGAAAACTCATTCAGACACAGTTAAACCTAAAGTTATTTATACAGTATATATATCTATATATATATATAGATATATATA
>LKNJ01000393.1:229233-251527 GCA_002120245.1 Maccullochella peelii | reverse complement strand
ATAGATATATATATAGATAGATATATATATAGATAGATATATATATAGATATATAGATATATAGACTGACTAATACAGAATTTTGAATAAGACCAATCTGTCCACAAAACAGGTAATAAAATGTAAATCAAAACCATCTAGTTATCAAATATGTCACTGAAATTTGCTGTACAAGAATACCAAACAGGGATATACCAATCTCTACAGACTTAAAATTTAGTTTAAAAAAAACTAAATATCTAATAAAAATATAATTTGGACATGTATACAGTACCTTCAATGCAAAGATACAAATACACTAATATAAAATAAATACTTGTTAAAAGCCTTGATATGTTGGCATTGATCTTCTGAGAGAAGAAAGAAAAATGTCAACCAAAAAAAGTCAGAGTAAGGAGTTTGGGGCCAGGGGACAGAATTATGGAAGTTATACTCGTATGAAGTGACATTTTTGAGTTGTATCTCTCCAAAGGAGGTTAAGCAAGTTCACATTGTTCCATCAAATAAGCTATAGGAGGATCGAATTTTCCTGCTGCTTTTTAAGGGGAAGTTGGTTTTAAACACATCTTATAGAGAAGGTGCCTTTGATGGATCCCCAGAGACTGTTGCCTTTGATTGAAGGAGTAATACTGAAATCTTAAAACTAAATTATATAGATGTATTTTCCTTTAAAAGGGCACATTTCTTTCCATCCAGTGAGGGAGCCATCATTTGAAAAAGGCAATGTTGCAAAGATAATCAAACTAAAGTAATTCCTACTCTACATTGGTGCTGATCGAAATACCCGACATTTATGACATAATAGTTTTTTAAGCTTTTTTCTGTTTAGCTATGGTAATTCGGCAGTTTTTTTAATCTAATGTTCAGCTTCCAGAAGACAAAATAGCGACCTTATACCTTTTCCAAGAGAATGCATAAATTGAGATATACAGTATATTGTTCACCACAAAAAAATAAAAATACTTTGAAGTAAAAACTAAAAAATTATACATTTGTCAGCCCTTCTCTACATTATATTCCTTAAGCGTCTAAATGAACACTTGAGGCAGGTTAATTGTTAGGAGCTTGTATGTTTTCTGATTTGGACCTATGTGTCTGAAATCAAGTTTAAGTAAGTAAGTAAGTAAGTAATGGACTCTGGCTTGGGCTACTAAGCTCTCTCTGGATCCAAATATTGTGTGAACAATGAAGAAAACCAGGCATTCATTTACAAAAAAACAAAGACTTCCTTTACTCTTCCCACTTCCAGATTAAAATGAGTGCTAAACCTGTACTTAAAGCAGATGAAGGAACAAGAGTGTGTGTGATAGTGGTGTATAGCATAACAGAAGCTATTTCCTTATGAAAACAACTCCAACTTTGAGACTTCTTCTCAAAACAGAATGGCAATCAAGATAAAAACAGTGTTACTTTTTCCTCGTTACTAACAAATAATATGCTAGAGATCCCCCCAAGAGTGATGGTGGGGAATGGGACAAAGAGCAGCAATTACTTTAAAAGAACAGAGAAGTTTTAACTCTGATTCAAATAAGGAGCACAAACAGAAACAAATATTACATTGTGAGTTTAGGCAAACCCGTTATGTATGAAGAAAACAGACAAAGACAGCGTGAGTGAGATTGTGAGCGACTGCACCTCCCCCTTGATTGAAACTGCATAGCATCTCTGAACATTAGCATTCAGTGTTTGTACTGTTCTAATCAACAAGCTGCATGCCTCCCAGCATCATTTCTACAGAAATTCTCAAGGTGACAACAGAAAATGGGAAGCTGTTATCTGAATTTAATTTCTTGAAAAGAAGTATGGGGTTGTGGGTAGATGTGTGTCCATGAGTTTATTTGTCTGTTGTTAAATTGTTGTGTCTGGTAAAGAATAGTGACAATTAGCATTTTTGTATTTAAAAAACCATGGAGACCTCTAACAGATGGTAGAGGCTTATTTTGTTAGTTTTGTCTTATTTAACTTGCATCCACACGTGTCACACCTTGCTTGCACACAGGTGACAGGTGACTTCCATTTAACATTTTCCGCAAAGAAATGATTAAGGTGAGTTTGATTTGAGTGCAGTGACTCAATATATGTGGTAAGGGTAGATGTTTCAAAGAAATATTAGGCCTATACATCAAATTTGAATGTGCATGGCACAAAGTTAGTAGGTAAAGTTGCTTTCGTTTGACTGAAAAAAGTCCAGTGGACCAATGCAGCCAGGCAACGCCCTGACTGGCATTACGGCAGGTAACTTATGCTCAAGTAAGCTAATTTAGCTAGCTGACTTTAGTGCTTTAAATTCTGTAAGTAATTCAGTGAAGTATTTCAACAGAGACCTATGTACTGTTTCAAACTAATGTTACAAAGTGCTCAAGTCTAAAATGTCTTAAGTATACAGTAGTGAGCATTACACACATAACGGTTGTATGTACAGTAGAGTTGGGCAATCATCTGCATTTTCTGATTGTCAAGTCATCATTGAACATCATTTGAGACATCACAGCTCAGTAAGTACAGTAATTACAATTTCATTTTGCTGAATATGCTCCATCTTTGCTGAGAAATAGTGCAGAAGTATAGACCATCTTGTGCATACATTTTTATACAAACAACCTCATACTGGGAATCAGAGATCTGAGCTTTGTGTCCAAACTATGCCTTGTGAGCTAGATGTAGCCATTTAGGGGGAAACATTTGCTGCTTTTGGTGTATTCGAGACATCAAGTTTTGAAAAACGATGTAGAAAAACTCAAGTCAGATGTAATGTACCATGTAAACATAGCATGTAACCATGATCTATTGTGTTTTAATATAGCAAGGGCATTCATTGTACAAAACAACAGAAATAACCCTGATCTTGAAATGCCCCTAACATGGTATATAATAATAATAATATAAAAACCTTATTCTTAACTGCCTTCCATTTACAAAAGGAGGACAACAATCAGAAAAGCAATGTAGGTCCCCACATCATCAAGGTATATGAGTATGTGTGTGTGAGAGGGTCAAGAAAATGAGTGAGGCTGACAAAAACCTTTGTAACCTTGCTGGTGAGGACAGGGAAGGCTGCTGCCAAGGTAGCTAAGGAATGAGGTGCTCATGTTTAAGAAAAAAAAAATCAATTTACCCTACACTTCTCACTGGGCTATGGCTCAGGCCTTTCTGGTTATAGAGTAGGCGAGGCGGGGGGTCTTGACATGAGCTTCATTGAAATGCATAGCCCAGTGGCACCTGCATGCTAGTTTTTCACCATCAGCAGGTGAGGCAGAGAGCAAAGGGAAAATAATCAGTTGATCTATAGCAGGAATTATTGCACAGGAAAACAAGAGGCCTGTACTATCAGGGTCTGCTGCAACAAATTTGAAAGACATCTGCCTTGAAATACAAGTGAAAAGGGGAAGGGGAAGAGGGTGACATAAGTCAACTTTCAAAGGCTTCTAGTAAAGGACCTGGCAAATTTAGACGATCTCAGAGGCCTGAAAGGGACAATCTAATGGCTTTCCACATCACCTGGTGAAAAGTCTCATCTTCAAACGCAAGAACAATCAGGCTGAGGCAATAACGTATCTAGGGGGTGTGCCTTTGTGTCATAGTTGAAGGTCAGGGACAGCTGGGATAAGGAAGATAAAGCTGGGCAGACACTGTACGAGTCTATTGATGTACAGTGTGTTAACTCACACTACACGTTTTAATGTTCACAGTGAACGTAAGTTGGTTTTGTCTAGTGACAGTGACAATTCCAATAAATTTTTAAAAAATGTATTCAAACTAGATGGCTAAGTCCTCCATGTTGATAACAAGATAGAAAGGCAGCATTACTTTGTGCAATTCTATTATGAAAGGTGTAGACAATATGATCTGTCTGTACTGCAGCGAAGTTCAGTTTTATATCACAGCAGTCTCAAGACTGCAGTTTTAGCCACAACATGTAAAATACTAAATAATATTAAAACAAGCTCACTACAGTTTAGAATGAATCTCCTGAAAGCAGTCATGTGGGAAATCGGACCATGAAACAAGAGAGCCGACCAACATTTCTAACATGGCAAAAATCCATACGATCATCCTAGAGCCACATTGTTGATCCTTCGAATTAATCAGGCATCGTGACCCCCCCCTCAAATTGCACAAACAACAACCACCGATCTGGCAGAAATTCGGCCTGATTCTAAAATTAGTCGGGGCCAAATCCATACAGTGTCTGTGAGGCTTAAAGCCACCAACTGAGGCACCTATGGCATTGGGGCTTGTGTGTTTAATAATGTGACCTGTCAGCTTATCTGTTAACTGTTTGTTCCTCATGACTGCATTTCTTATTGTATTGCAAGCATCATGTGCTTATACACTAATCTAGAGCTATACTTAAAAGGACTATATGAATAAGGCTGCAAATTTTATAGTACAGTATAGTATTGAATACTGATATTTTACTATTACTAAAATAATAGTAAAATATCAGTATTCTAATTGATATCAATATAAAACTGCTGATAATAAATTGCAAAGAGGAATCAGTAGTTAAATTTCTTTATCCTTCTGCCGTTAAGTGGTTTGTATTTGACATGCTGTCTAGACTCTAAAGTAATTAGTATTTTAGATTCTGTTTGCTAATCTAGCATGCTCTGCCAGCCCTTGGGTTTCATTAGTTCCTAACATCTGGCACCCCTCCCACATCCCAAATGAAAAACTTCAATCACATTCTCTGCCTGAATGTCCTCAGCGTTTGTAGCCGTGTTGTGCAAAAAATAATCTGAAAACACTTTCCACAGCTTGTCTTTGCTTTATGTCTGACTGCCACCTGTTGACATTATTATTGTCATTAGTCATTTGGCATCATACAGATAGGGGCCACAGAACAGATGCGTACAGTGTTCTAGAGCAGATCTCTACATTCTTTACACAGGTCACAGGGCAGATCTATACATGTGGCTTTTAGAGTCGCAGGACAAGTTTTGGTGCGTGGTCTATTTATTCCACAAGCAGTGTGCACATTTCACAAATAAATGAGTCTATGGGTGCAAATTAGCTACTGAGCTAACAATCGCACATCTGTTTAAAATCTCTTTTAAACGTGTTAATTTAGGTGCACTGTCCCCAGTAAATATTGACTATTTACTAAATTAAATAAATAAAAATAAACAAACGATTGTGTCTACTTTACCTTGACCAATCAGTATTAACTGATGTATGTGTCCTGTCAACGTCATTTTCGGTCAACACAAAAGCTGCGGTAGTGGTTGCTAAGAGCAGTAAACATTTGTCATGTCAATCTAAGAAGAATCACTATTTCTGTAAGTCGGCTTACATCAACCTGCATATCTGTGTTGAGCCCACCCACACTTTGAAGATGACCACCATTCTTAATCCCATCTACAAAGCTTTAATTAGCTCTGTTGTTTTTCCTACCAAGGAAACCGCCATCAATGAGCACAACACCAGACCAAACTAAATTACTGAAAAAATTGGAGTTCTGGAACCAGGATAGAATTTTCCCCTCACTATTAAGACACTGATGAACAGTGTATAAAAATATGATTCTGGTAGCAGCAGTCCATCTGCAACTGACACATAAATCTGGCTACTTAGAAACTTTGACATCTTGTGCGAACATTGCCTAGAGTTTTTTGTCAGTCTCCCAAGATGTGGATGGGATACCGTAAGCCCTGTTTGTTTGATATGTATACAATGCAATAAACAGTAATTAATGGTCACTCTGAAATCAGAGGCATATTGTAATCACACCTCACTACCAACAGATGCAAAAGAAGCACAGTAATATTCAACTGAGGGCTATCATATCAGAAAGACAACGGGAAACAGAGTGAGGGAGAGAGTATTAAAAAATAAGGAAGAAAAAAAACACAAAAAAACAGATTCATCATCCTATTCCCTGGGAAAAAAAACCAGTCATAAATCAAAGAGAAAAATGAGGCACCTTATCTGGCTAACTTCACAGCTAAGGTAGCTTGACTTCTAACGGAGTCTCAGGAGAATGCCTCCAAGGTTCCTAAGCAGTGCAGCACAGTGTTGCACTCTGTTAAAGCGGTTATGAATCAGAAATAAAAAAAAATTAAAAATCACTGTCCTTAGCATAGCAAGTTAACTGACTACAGGAGGGTTCTCCAGAGACAGAGAGGAGGAGGCTGAAGTCACAGCAATGTGGGACATCTGAAATATAAAAAGAGGCCATTTCATTTAGTGAGGACTGACTGACGTCACTCTACCAGATTGCCACTAGCAACAATAACAATGCTTGTAAAAACTAATAAACAAGTTTCTAATATGTCTCAAATGTTAAGGTATTAAAACAAAGAAATATGATGCTGTTTACGCTTATGTAAAGATTTAAGTTTTGCAAATGGTGTGAAATAGTGCGTAGCATATTTTTTGTCTGTTTTGAAAATGGAATGAAAAGTTTTTATAATCATTTTAATAATAATATTGTAATATAGCTACAAATCTTTGTCAAATTGCCAAAATAAATACTTTGAGAATATTCATCATTTCACACCACATGAAAATAATTTTGATAGGTCAATCTTAAAAGACCCTGTTCATCCCTAGAATCTTGTTTATTACAACTATAATTTTTAGTCATTTATAATTTTTTTTATTCAAATTATTGTACTGAAATGCATTATATTGAAATGTGTTCCTAATATTCTCCTGCCCTCCTGTTTGTAAATGGGGTGGGCAAAACATTAGAACACCTCTGAATATAATGCAGACTGTAATGCCTCAATAATAAACATATATAAAATGAATACCTCTCTGACAGTGTCAATCAAAACTGAACATTATTATTTTTGTGAAGGTAGAATTTATGGCTGAGTTGTTGGATTGCATTAGATTTTACAGGTGTACCTAATAAAGTGGCCACTGAGTGTATAATTCCCTCATAAGAAAGAAGAAAGGCATATATGCGTATATTTTGTACTTATAACAACACTCAGTATCAGTATGATCGGTTTAAGGAACTGTGAATCTTTTTGTGCAGTACATGGGTGGCAGGTTTATGAGAGACAGGAAGAGCATCCAAGGTTTATTTAAAATGTTGGTGTAAGGAAGAGGGATGCTAAACTTTACCTTACTTTATAGCTAAACTGAAAAAAACAAATCCAGGGCCTTAAACTTGAAGGTCAGTTTTAATATAATATCAAAAACCAATCTCCACTTGTTTGTCACATCCATTTATCAAATGCATTTAACACAATTACATACTGTAGCCTTGCTGGTCCTGTGGGCTAGTACTGTGGCCTCTCTTCACAAAAAGGCAGAGAGAGCTAGAATAGCTGAGGTAGATAAGGTATACAGGGGTCAGAGGCAAGCGTCACAGGGTGACACTCTGGAGCTGCAGGAAGTACCAAATTACCTCTAAGTCTGGTTGGTCTGCCAGAAGGAATCTGATGAGGGAGCATATAGGTCTGTCAGCGTATACTAGCAGAATGCAACCACCTAATATTGGATGGAGGCAATGAGTGAGAGGTGTTTACTACAACAGTACCAAGAAAATAACAGTGATAAACATCCAAAAACAGTGGCAGACAAAATATGTTTACTGCCAAATCAACCCCACAACTCAGGATTGTAATGGTGCTATTAGATAGCAAGAGGGAACCGATGTTGGCCCACCGTTTCTAGCCAAGGCAGATTTATGGTCAAGCCAAACTATGTCATTATACATGAGCCTGACCGTCCATTTTATTAGTGGTGACTTCATTAAAAGTCTGTGCCTACAGGCCACTTTTTCTTCACACAGGTGTGGGTCCCATTAACAGCAGTGGGTACGCATAGACTGTTGCTATTTACATCACAGTTTATGGGACTGCCGTGACTTAAGACAGCTAATACAGCCAGCTATAATATACGTTATTTGTTATATACAGTACCATATGCTTGACTGGAAATAACATTTTCGTGCATGTTGTAATAACTCGATTCCTACAGTGTAGACATTTTAAGTGCAGCCCTAACTGTTCCATTTATAACAAGTAACAACAGCCTTCATATAATATTTAGCACAAATGTACAGATTGTCACCAAAATAAAGTGTAAAATTCCAGATGCAGATCGAGATCTTGGAATTCTAAAAATAAATATTGTATGATTAAATGGAAAATCGTGATTAATCTTTTTATTACCCAGCCTTACATTAATTAGCCCAATTCAGAACATCAGTCCTTGGCAGTGTTTGTACATTTTTGCTAATGTCATTGATTCTAATCAAGAACAAAGTGAGGCTCACAAAATATGGATTCATCATGAATGATGAAAAGAGCTAAAATAAACGCCAATTTTCTCTTGGCCATCTTAATACAGCTGCAGTGCTCAAGAGGTTATAGAAAACATAATTAAGTCTGTTCTTTTACTCCTACATCCATGTGCCGTCACTCATGCACTATTGTGTAGTAGGTGGGAGAGAGCAGCAGTGGGCGTGAGTGTTATTCACATGCAAACTCAAAAAGATGAGCCTGGCAGTAGGAATGCTTTATTGGCCATGAGAAGCCTTAGACCTGGTAAAATTAATGAGATTCCAGCTGTGTTAACAACATATAAATAAACTAACTTTCATTCACTGATGCTGAACTGGTTAGAGGCAAAGGAAAAGGAAGAGAAGTAAGTAAAAGGGAGGGTAGTCATACAGTACCAATCCAAAAGGATGGTTTGAGGGATAGATTCAAGAGCTAAAATATTTGTGTTAACAAAGAGACAGAAAGTAGTGCTTACTATATTCAGCCAATATGAATCTATCCAGATGAATAAAAACATTGTGTTCCTTCTGAACAATTTTCACTTTATATTGCATAGCCAATAATAGGATTCATCTAGACAGACACACTGCTTACTGTAGATTGTTAGATCTAACATGGCCAATGAAAAATCTCAATTCTGTGTCCATTAGTTTCTAGTGAACAGTATAGTATAAACAGACACCTAGAAAGAGAGAGCTGAGTCTGTGAGAGAGCACCAAGTGACGCATACTTTGCTTTGTTTCTTATGCATGTGATTAAACAAATATTTTAATTGGTCAGAATTTTAAACTCCTGTGATCTGACTGGAGTTCAGCTGTAAGCAGCAACTGGCACTTCATATGGAAAAAGTTACCAACCACTGGTGTAGACAATAGCCTCTGGTTCAAAAGCACACCACAACACAAACATAAAAGATCAGGGATAAAATATAAGGCGAGAGTCAATAAGATGATGCAAGACCACAGTCATCCTCAATCATCCAAAAACAACATGACAGAACTATCTCACACGAGAAAGGCATTGTGTAAAGTGTAGAGATTACAATCTCATTGTCGGGGTTCATGCACATTTTTACCAATACATTCCCATGACATTTCAATGACTTTGAGGCAAATTTCCATGACCACACATTCTGTGAAACGTCTGTCTATACATGAAAAATAAGAATAAAAAGTTGGGTCAAAATTAACTTAACAAAATTAAGAAGGATACAGTATACCTTAAAGAAAATTAATGACAAGCTATGTGGTTTGATCCAATAATCATTTATTTAATTAACACTGACACATTAGTAAGACGTTTACAGAATAAAATGTGTCAAACCCTAAGAATTTCTATCGTGTAGTCTTAAATACCATAGATGAGTGTGAGGCAATAATGTTTGGAAAATTAGTAATAAATTAAAGTAAATAAACATTTTATCCAGTAAGACTGACACATATCAGCAGAACTTTTGAAGGCAGCATTGTCAGGTAAGAACTGTCTTTTGGATTACAAACTTGGGGGATTTTAAACTAACTATAATAACTATTCTTTCCATTTGCAGTTCAACGGAAACTGTTGGATTTGGTGAAGAAGGTCAGTTTGCTTGTAGCTTCTCCTTTCTCAGTGTATTTATGCACCGATTTCTCAGAGGCGCAAATGTCAGCCTCCACGCTAGCCCTCTTCTTTTTCAAATCATCCAGCTCATCTGTGAGGGCCTCTCTCTTCAGGTCAACAGCTTGCTGCTCTTTCTCTCTCTTCTCCATCCAGGTAGCCATACTACCTGGCTCCTAAAGCCAAAAGTAGCAGCTCTTGGGTGATCCCTACCTTGGATATGACCCCAACAGACCTGACATTGGCAACAAAACATGGGTTTCCATCCACCTGTTTTTATGCGTGTGCATAAAAAACCTGAGTGGAAACGCAGAAAAATGTCTTGAAATATCTCAAGAGTTTTTACACATGGCTGAGTTGGAAAAGTTGGTGTATCGATAAAAGCAAAATGCGACAAAGTGCAATGGATACACACTTAGCGAATAAATCATGACGTACATGAAGGATGTGACTTAACGTCACCTGAAGTCTTCGCCCCACTGAATAGGCGAAAAATAGCAGCAGACGAAAACATGAGGAGACTGTATCGTTCCTCAAATTAAGACATGAAACAAAATCATGTTTTCTACATAGTTTTTCACCGTTCCAGGTATAACTGGCACTCATTTAATTGCGTCATCTTGGTGCTCCCTCATCTTCTGCAATGTTTTAATGGTACCCTACTGGAAAATTAGCACCACCAGCTGTTTATCTTGACGAACCCATTGCAGAGAACATATGTAACATAATGTTATGTGAGTGATCTGTGAAATGCCTCTTTACAAACCCTGTATTTTACAGAAACTATGTATCCATGACATCAATCGTGAAAATGGCTGACTGTGATCAAATAAATCATATCCGTGTGTGCGTGTGTGTGTGTGGGGGTGGTGGTAGGAGGTGGTAGAGTGTTAAAAAGTCAGTGAAGACTAAATGTCTGAGCTTTGGTTTTTGACTGCCTTTAAAGTGGTTCTGGCAGAGTATATGATAATGTGAAACAAACTTGCTAATCCCCAACCCCTGACAGAGAGAGCCCAAAGCAACAATCGAAATCTAAGAGAGTGAGACAACCAAGACAAGACTGCCAGGGATTTGTCTGCCAATGTGGCTTAGATCAGCCATTCTCAACCAGTGGGCCTCAGAGCGCCATCTAGTGGGCTGCGGAGGCAGTGGTACTGTCAAATGGTGAGATTTTTTTTTTTGTAATTTACATAGCTAGTTATTTTTATATCCAAATGTGCTCAAGAATTCACAGAAATGAAAAACTTCAAATTAAACGTGTTTTGCCACTGTTAGCTAGCTAACGTTCCCTAAGGTAACATTCGGATGCGGTTTTTGAAATGAAAAAGTGTTGTGGGAGACAACCCTGCGCCAGTAAAAGCCCCCAAGAGTGTGGTGAGGAAATATGAGCCTGAATACATTAAATTTGGAATGACAGCACAGTGTGTTGAATGTGGTGAAAAAAAGGCGCAAAAAACCACCGAAGCTCCAGAGACACTTAAACACAAAACACCAAGGATGTTATGGGGTTTGTTTTTTTTCATTTATTTGGGAAAGGTGGTCCTCGGAAATGTTTTAACAATCAGAAGTGGGCCTTAAATCACAGAAGGTTGAGAACCCCTGGATTAGATATCACCAAAGTAACACCCCCTTCGAGTCGATTTACTTTGTACTGGCAACAAATACACCTTTACTTTGATTAAGCACTGTGACACAACTAGCTATCCTACCACAAACAATATTATGTTCAGGATGTACACCAGTGCATACCCTCTTATCCCAGTCTTTAAAATGTGCAAGTAGCATAAACAACATGCTCTAAAACGGCTCTAAATATTAAAAAGACAAAGAAAGAAAAGTAAGTGAGATGTAAGTAAAAAAGACTAATGACTATGCCCTGACAGTGTAGCCTAACATGCAGGTATGTCGCTTAAAAACAAAATTTTGCAACGTGGAAAACGATAAGTGAGCGATTATTAACAGACAGAATAATTGTTAGGGATTAAATGTGAAAATGACACAATTGATATTTCTTAAGTATTGTCCTACACAAAAAATACTGACAGGGATACGCACTGTTTCCAAAACATATGAAAAATGTTTTGATTAACAAATAGAGGCCTGGGTGAGGGAGATGTCAATAAAAAAAAATGCATTACAGTGAATCACACCCCTTTAACATAGTCTGTACAAGACAAGCACATTATATGCCTAAAATGGAGGTGCTTTTTGCTGGGTTGTTAAATTTCTTGTTGGTTGTAAATTTAATTAGATTGCATAGAAGTTGATGATAATGTGCACAAGCCCATTATGCACTATTTTAAACTACTAGCCTTTACAGAATAGTGGAGAAGTTAAATGGGCAACCAGAGTTTGGGAAATCCTTTTCATTTTTCTCATAGACAACTAAAGTAACTGACAGTGCAAGCAGATCTTAAGGCTTGAATGTACATTATACTTTCCTGGTTAAATGATCAGCACCCTTCCATTGCATTACAATAAGGTAATATGAAAATTATATTTATGTTAATGAAGTAATACAATTTTGAAAATGGTATAATAAGATATATAAATATTTAATAAAACATGGCATATGATTGTGATCCCAACAAAATGTCTTTATACTATGTAATTATTAACAAATAATCTTGTACTGTACCTGACAGGGTTGCTGGTAAGGGACACCCGCAATGAGTCAAGACAGGCAAACAGACGTTCATCCATCACGCCTGACTTCAGCTCTCCCAGGAATTCCTGGAGAGATATCTGATGGCTGCTTCTCAAGCTACCCTGGAAGAAAGAGAGGAAGAAGAAATCTCTTTAGCGTAGCCATGGTGGAAAAAGGGATCTCTTAAATTAGTTTCCAAACCTCTGAATATTTCATACCAAAATGACACATTTTCCAAATAGCACATTTCCAAAGGGCCACAGAATCTAAAGTCTTTTCAGGTTGGTTCAGAATTTTGTCATCAACACAGAAATCACTGCAATTAACTGAGACAGCCATCATCTCTCACACTGCAATGTTCTATAATCTTTGATCACATTCAAAAAGAAACCATGCAAAGTGTCACATATACAGTAACTTTGGAATTGGTCTTACTATTTCTTTGTTTATTTATAGTTGCATGGCTAAAAGGTCAACCTGTTTTCCTCCTGTTCTGGCCCCAATCCCCATGTGCCCATAAGAGAGGGCCTTTATGAATGTATAACTTTGGAATTAAAATGTATATGACCATAGACTTGAAAAAAAAAAAACACCCACTGTAACTCCTGTCAAATAACAATCAACATGAATCTCGCCTACCTAGTGAATATACCTGCATATAGCTTATTTGGGTAGACAGCAGCAAGACAGTTTTTTCAGTGGGAGGGTGGCATAGAGAGAAAGCTACTCTTATTCAGTTCATCAAGACAACGGAGCTAATGCCAAAACGCCACACATCTTTGGGTATGTTTTTGATTCATCAAAGGCCTCAGAAATGAGCCTGCATCACTACTAGCAGGAATAAATAATCCCTAATGCTTGCAGGCTGCCAGAACAATGGAACTACGCCCAGTCTGTCTCTCCCCTGACACCTCAAGCCCCAACCTATGATATTCTCCTCAATATATAATAAAAATAAAATTAGCTGTCAAAATTTCACTCAAAAAAGTGAAGACTGTGTTATAATGATGAAGTACCACTGTAGCCTTAGAAAGGGAACTTGATCACCCTTATAGGCAGTGATTATATTTGGTATGTGCTCCACCATCAATGCACTCACCTCCCAATCAGGTAGTAGTCCTATAAATCTACCACTCTTCAGCGACAACACCCTCCAGTGTTGCTATCATTGTGGCTAAACGATTGCAACTCTTGGCACCATCAGCCCAGGCCGACTCAGCCCCGTATGTCTCTTGCTCTGTTGTGAGTAACCGGAACAGTGGCTGCAATTTCACCAATTCTACCCACTCCCTGGCTGCACACCAGCCCATCAAAGATACAGTTAAGTATCTGCCTCCCTCCCTTTTCTTCTTCTGGCCCAGTGGTCAGATGCTTCTCCCGTCCTGGAGAGACATGATGATGATGACCAGCCTGTTTGTTTCTCAGGATCTCTAAGGACTTCAGCAGTCAGAGAACCATGAGTGCTGCTCATGGCAGCAATAGGCACGTCTGGCTGGGCCTTTCTCGCTAAAGGAGCATTAGTGACAGCCTGTGTGCCCACTACTGGCATCAGAGGAGGTTTGGACCCACCTGCAACCCCATCCACATCATTTGCTGGGAAGTGTCCCTGTGACTGTTCCGCCCTTCATTTTCAATAAAAGGACATTTTTCAACTTGATATGAATTCCATTCTAACATATATATATATGCACACGCGCACACGCACAAAATAGAGCTGCAATGATTAGTCGATTACTCGATTAATCGATTGGTCGATCGACAGAAAACTAATCAGCAGCTACATGATAACAAATTGAATTGAGTTTTGGACTATTGGTCGGACAAACCAAGACATTTGACAAGGTCATCACATATTGTGATGGGCATTTTTCACTGTTTTCTAATGTTTTATAGACCAAACAATTAATCATTATCGTAATGGAGAAAATAATCGGCAGATTAATCTATAGCAAAAATAATTGTTAGATGCAGCCCTAATACATAATGTGGTAATCATATTCATAATTATATATAAAATAATGCAATGGATTGTGCTCCATTGGTATGCATTACATAAAACAAAACTCTTCACAAGGGTAAAACAAAAACCTTTCACTTCACCAGCAAGACTGGTGTGGTTGACAGCAGAGAGGTATGGTCACATTTAACTTCGAACAAGTATGAATCTTCACACATCACTGTCCTCTCATCATGTCCACCCGCAACTCTGTGGGAGAAATCCCGTCTACTCATTCACCCACAGTGATTTCCACTTCTTTCTCAAATAACTGTGCCTAGAACAATTATGGTAATGGAGCGGCTTTTTTTACCCATCACTTCCCCATCTCATCCGCCCTTTCCATTGGGGTCCTCCTCTCTTCGCAACATGCTACAGAAGTGGAGCATGGCCGCAATGCCTCGATCCTTCTGTCTCACTGCGCACTCACTCTCAGAGCACTTACTCTGCACAGCCAAAGTTCTGAGGCCCCCCCCCCTACCCTCGGCTAGATCAGACACTGAGAAGAGGTTACAGAGATAGCGCCTAACTATGATAACAACTGACACTGCAGCCAATCTGCGACAAGCGACACAGGTTTTGTCTCCCTGCCGTGGCAAAAGCAAACATTACCTAAATATTATTCTGTGCCTGCAGTTGACAGAAACAGCACCATTCCTATAGGAGTTCAACACCACTACCTCTGGTGCATCCAAACCATGCTGTAACATACCAAGGTCCAATAAAATAGCCTTAACTGGTGAGCTTCAATCAGTTGTGAATTCCTGTAATTTACAAATTAAACGTTCAAATCAAGACTATTGTGTGGGTCAGGGGAAACGGGGGAGACCGACTGACACTGATTAGAGGGAGTTAACATTCTTTTTTTTACAGAAATTTCATGACGTAGATAGGTCCCAACCGGTCGACTCTATGTCAGCATTGGCCTTGCAAGTTTCAGGCCTGATTTAGAGTACAGTAGATTGCGTGCGGAGCCATTTTGAACCCATGAAATGCAGATTTTTATAAATCTGGTAAGAAATGTCAATATTAATACTAGCATTGATGTGTTTCATCACAGTACAGTCATATAATTTTAGCCTATAGCTCAAACATGTTTAAGTGTGCAGTACCTCTTTAATCATAACACACAGGTTTTGAATGTATTACTGTTCAAGGACCTGGTGTTGGTCTGAGAGGGTAAATTATAACATGAGAGCTTGGCCTACTTCATAAAATAATGGTCATAATTTGACCATGCCATGGTCTTGAGAGGGATTTAAGAATTGAAAGCAGAATTAAATCCAGCCTGCTGAGTATATTACACCTACTGTCAAAATATATTGACTCAGTAATTACAGACATGACAGAAATACCGTTTGTCAACATAATTTTCACAACCTCCCTCTCTAAAATATGCAATTCACCACGTGTTATGTAAATGTAGCATTTGATGAAACTGGTGTTTTGAGGGATTTTAATTTGTTGCATTTTTGCCAGTGGCCACATTATTTTAGCATGCAGGTAAACAAATGCAGGAATATATAAAACAGGCTGGTCGCTATGGTAAGTAGACATGGATAGCCCAAGGCAACTTTGGAGGGATGTCTGGTTATAGCAAATATAATAAATGCAACACTTCTTTGCAAGACACTGTGCCCAGTTGTTAACCAGAAAACCTTTGAAAAACAAACACGTAAAGGAAATTCTGAGCTGTCTGCAATTCAATGTGTTGCAACTTGAACATTGGTCAATATTTGCTACAGTTGATTTAAGTTAGGAGGTGCACTCAGAAAGAGGTTATTCTCAAGCTTCTGTTAATATAAAATCAACACCACCCCAGGTAGACTGTGTTTTCATTATTATTCAAACCAAGTATCACAGACTGAACCCATATCAACTATGCAACACGCTCTCGGGTAGATATTTAATGGAGTACCTGCAAATTGTGGTCATTCAATAGGATTCTATTCTTAAGGGTAAGAGAAATCAATGTAAAGCATGGCCTTTTTTGGTTTGGGGGAAAAAGAACGATCCATAGTTTCCATTTCTTTGGAGATTGAATCGTTTTCCTCTGAACACTGACAATTTTATCACCCTCTATCAAGATCCATCTGTCTGCTTTGAGAGGGAGTAAAGGAAAAGCTTAGCGCTCATTGCTGAAACTTGAAGGAGGACCAATCAACCATGACAGCAAACTCACATACACAAAATCTAATCAATTATCTCCCAGTACTCAAAAAGGTTATTAGGAATGAATACCAAACCTCACCCATTTGTGTTCTGATGCACTATTACTCAAATGCAACAGAAATTATTAAAGCTGAAAATCTATTTTGATCACCTTTTGGGACAGAGTGAGCAGACCAGAGAGAGAGAGAGAGAGAGAGAGAGAGAGAGAGAGAGAGAGAGAGAGAGAGAGAGAGAGAGACGAGCTCAGTATGCACTAAGGCAGCAGTCATGCTATTGAATGGGCATTTTAATGACTACTTTGTTAAATATCCCTGTCCTCAATACAGTATTTGTGTATTTTTACAAATGTGTCCCAGTGCAGGTGTAACTACATCTCCTAGAGATAGAGATGGCACGACAAATGAGATTTCACTGGCTTGTAATCCAATAAACCCTGTTTTTGATATTGAATAATCAAATTCAATCCTTCCACAAGGCTTGGTCCCATGTGAAAAATAATAATAAAAATATAATATGTGACCCAAGTATGAATTTTATGATCTTAAAAATACATGACATTTAAACACATTAAGATTCCAAACATTAAATCATGTAACTATAGAAAGTTAGGCAGGAAAACATGGGAAGTAAAATGAAGTCAAAAAATATTCATGCATTCAAAAACTTACAGTTTTAGAGGCAGTAAAAACATACTGAATGACCATTTCTCTCTTTGTGTTGAGGTCCTTGTCTCTTAATGGAGTCTTTTTTTCCTCGCTCAAGTTCATGTCCTCCTGAAAAGGAATAAAAACAGAAAGAGAGGATAAATCTTATTTTAATAAGCAATTTTTTGAGTTTTTTTTTTTATTTTAGCAACACCTGTGAGGACAGAACTTGCTTTGTTTTTCCCCACAGCGTAACAATTATTCAATACTACTGCAATATTAGCTTTGGTCCAAGCTTTGGTTTAGTGTAGACAGCTGATTTTTCTACCATATTTATTTTTCCCACTACTTCTTTATCATAGTTATCAACATGAGACAGTGTTTTATTTATGGAAAAATATGTTTGAAAAATTGGGGATCATATTATATTGGAGGATTAGACATTACTGTATTCACAACAGCAGACATTTTTGTAAGTGTTGGGACAACAATTTCTTGTGTTCTAAAGAAAGCCTGTTACTATAAGAGTGTTGCATTAATGGGTGTTTGGAGTGTCGACCTGTCCATCTCCATAAAGTATGTGGAGGTAGTCAGCCCCAAAAGTCTCAAGGAATTTAACTTCCACGAGTTATCTATTGGCTCATGTTTTGGTGCCATTGAGGATATAAATTCATAACGAGCGAAAACAAGTGGAAGTCGTCACCCAACGTCTTTACGGCGTCCAACGTCAAGCGGCCAAACAATATGATGATGTAGAATGTACTGTTAGAAAATAGCAAAGCCCAAACAGTCTTGGAAACACTAACTTATGAAACTGACCACTTTAAAAAACATTTAAAAGGACTGTGTGAGCATTTGGCTAAAGAGCAGGGTTAAATTATGAGAGCAATTATTCAGCTAGAAGCATTGTCATATTTGTCATGTAATCTATTTCACCAAAAAATAATTTGCTTTCATAGATTTCCTGTATTTTTATTTAAATGTGGCAATACATTCAAAGATATTCAAAACATGGTACTTGCCCACCTTGTTCTATTCAGTGTTAAATCTTTACCACTCAGTCACCGTGGTGGTCCTAACTGCATCAGATGTAGGTTTTACCTGTCAAGCTACTAAATTTTTTTTCCAAGAAATCTTGAGGTGATATTGTACAATGACAAAACAACATACCATCATCTTTTCAAACAGAGCCAAGATCTCTTTCTCCGAGGTGATCTTTGATGAAAGCTCCTCAAACTGTTGCGAGGTGGATGATGAAGAAATGGACCAATCATTAGTATTAGTATTGTGTTTAGAGTGTGACAAGGGTGGCCGCTCCTTTTTACTACCCGGAATCCGAATACTGGCGAATCTGTCCAGCTGTACGGACAACAGAGAAAACACAATTAAAATAGGAGAAAGTACACAGTACCAAGTTGAGATAGATAAAAGATGTGTTAGATTATGAATTTAAATGGTTACTACTCTAGACTAGAACACTAGAACAGAGTAGACAAAACAATTAGCGTATTAATGAGTTAGAAAAACAATGCTATTAGTGGGTGTGAGAACACAGCCCATACACAGAACATCTGTTTAACAAATGTTGAGCAATGCACTATCTAGACAACATGTAGTCAATAAAGACATTAGTTAGTGAGAAAAGCAGTCTGTGCTCTGTGATGAATCCAATGTCTGGCAATGAAGACCCATATTTCATTGCCAATGAAAATAAGCAGATTAGATGACGTTTAGTAAAGTAATGTTAGATGATGCAGAGATTGACAACCAAGAGAAGAGAAAGCACAACAATTTCTCAAATCTTACCACATCATCTGTGATGTTTCTAAAGGGTAAGTGCTACAGGCGGGGGAGAGGAAAAAAAATAATAATAATAATATCAGGATACATAAAGCAACGGCATCCAAAAAAAAAAAATGCCCTACAGCAGCCTGGGGCAAATAATTGTGATACAATTTATGGACTAACCAATGAAAAAGTTATGGTTCTTTATATTCTGTATTAGAGAATTGAAAAGGTAAATCTGTGGTGTTCATTTCTTACTGCATTAGGAGAGAAAGATACGGTGCAGTCTGAAAGGATAAGGACAGTAAAATGTTGCTGTTGTTTTGTCTCTCTCTACTCCATGACACTCATCTTGAAATTCAAAAAGAGACATCTTTCGGCTATAAGAGTGTTTGATGGTGTTAACACATATTGGATGAAAACTGGAGTACAGAGCCAAAACAATGTCACTGTCCTACGACTTCCTGACTGCACGGTGCTTCAGCACAGCATTTTTCCAATTTTCAAAGACAGACATCATTATATCATAACAAATAATAATAATAGTCTGATCTGATCACCTTTAGCCTAGATCAACTATCAACTGCAACACCTTATGGTAGTAACTCAAACACAGACCTGAACATCCTAGTGAAACAGCTAACCATGAAGACATCAGTGCTTTGTATAACAATAGCAGGATACTAATTTGTGCAGATGATCCAGTTATTTATCTAAAAGGAATTCAACAGGACTGATCTGGGGATTGTTGTGGCTAGGTCATTAACATAACATCACCCGTGATCCCTCAGATTGCCATGAATAGCTGAATCCGCTTTGATGTTAAGGTTAAGTTGCAGTGGCTATCAAGGCTTCAATCCACAGGTATTAATGGATCCAGTGTATGCCAGCTGAATGAAGCCCAAACTACCTCACATTCCCCAGGAGCCTGTACAATTATCACCAAACTTTCTCTGGGCACCCAACAGTGCAGTTTAGCAGATTGTTAAACCCAAGTTTAAATGTCTAAAACCAAGTCATGTTAGTCGACATCAACGACACTAGTCATTTAAACAAAAATTCATGCCTAAAAAGTGCTTCTCTAACAAGCCCTATCCGCAAATTATAAAGGCTCCACTCGTGCATTGGAAGAGGAGATTGGCAGTTGGCCTGTTATTATCTGTGCATACCAGCTACCGCAGTGCCTGCCGAGCATGTTTTGTCTGCTGCTTTTGCTGCTCTAGCAGTAGTTCATTTTTCTGTAGACTTCTTGGGAAGTTGCCATCTGTACTTCGAACAGGTGTAACAGAGTCAAAAATGCCAAAGGAATAATCCTAATAAGGAATGAGAAGTCAATACATGAACAGAAAACCTTACATCTCAAAATGTTGTCCTAATGAAATGCTGAATGAAAATCTCATATAGAAAGGTTAAGTCTCCCTCAAGCACAACAGCAGACCGTACAGGACCTCAGAAAAATAAATCAATACACACACACACCACTGTTTAATTAATTTTATATCGCCTGGAATAAAATATGTCAACCTGTCAATGAGCAATCACCCTAATGAGCTGAGTGTTCCAAGATTAACATCATACATTTGTACATGTGCTAGAAAAGAACAGACTGAAAGCCACCGTATGCCTACTGTAGGAATTATTTTGTCTCCACTGATCAGCTTGACAATTGGTCAAACTAATTGGACACAGCTGTCAAACGTTTACCTCACATGCCCACATCTTGACAAATTACGGCAGAGTAGGCATGCATTTGGTTTTTGATGAACCCCAACAATTATACATTAACTATTCTAAATGATTTGATTCACAGCTGAGACGATAAACGGGGTCAAATGCACTTCACTAAGTACCTATAAAATGGTCAAAATTAAATAACTAAGACATTATGAAGTAAATTACCAGTACATGAAAAACTACAGTGAAGTATATACAGTAAATGAACCAACAAATTGTGAAATAATTCACAAAACTCAACTAACTATTATGGAATTTCACATTCACTATTCTGGATTTTAGCATAACTCAACACCGACCTAAATTAATTTTAAATGCATTTTTCAAGGGTAAACTAACTCTCTGAACACAAGAAGAACAAAATCACACTTAAAGCTAAGAGGGGAAAAATGGAGGCTAACAGCACAAGATAACCTCTCTGAATAGCATACCTCAACAAGTTAACTCCTACTTGTTATCCATGACTATGGATTACTATTCAGTTATGCTTAGGCAAAATCTTGGGGAAGGACGCCCTGAATAGTATAATACAATAAAACAGTAAATTAGTCCTCCTGTTTTGTCCCAGTTGGATCAATGGTATGGAACACAACAATAAACATAAAATGAACTAATAGACATTACGCCAGCTCCTGTTCTTTTTCATCATCATTCATCATTTATTGAAAATGACATTAAAAATGTTGCTGATTGTCTTATGCAGCCTTTTGTGCCAGCTGTTGCTCTAGTGCAAGGCAGAACAAGTCTGCATTTATTATTAATTATGCAATATATGTCATTGTAGCTTGTTCGCGGACCCAAAGTAGGATGTCTCATGTAGGCTTAAACAAACATCAAGATGTTTAGTTGAGTCTCAATGTTGCATCTAAACAGCACCAAACTATCAGCATCGTATTATTTACAGTGAATGATGTTCAAAAACCAATAACAGCATGACTGCCCAGGAGTAGAGCTGAAATGGTTAGTCAAATAATCTATACGTTGATCAACAGAAAATTAATCTGTAATTATTTTGATAAACCGATAATGTGAAGATTTGCTGCTTTTCTCTGATTTAACACCGGCCACTTTATTATTAGGTACACCTTGCTAGTACCGGGTTGGACCCCTTTTGCTTTCAGAACTGCCTTAATTCTTCGTGGCATAGATTCAACAAGGTGCTAGAAACATTCCTCAGAGATTGTGGTCCTTATTGACATGATAGCATCACGCAGTTGCTGCAGATTTGTCGGCTGCACATCCATGATGCGAATCTCCCATTCCACCACATCCCAAAGGTGCTCTATTGGATTGAGATCTGGTGACTGTGGAGGCCATTTGAGTACAGTGAGCTCATTGTCATGTTCAAGAAACCAGTTTGAGATGATGTGAGCTTTGTGACATGGTGCGTTATCCTGCTGGAAGTAGCCATCAGAAGATGGGTACACTGTGGTCATAAAGGGATGGACATGGTCAGCAACAATACTCAGGTAGGCTGTGG